>JAQFJB010000012.1:24367365-24378148 GCA_029874875.1 Naso minor | reverse complement strand
ATTGTATGTTTGAATGAGTAGCTCTCGGGCTTTGCTTTGTTTATGTTGCCTGCAGTATCATTTGGTTTACATATTTCATACTCTGTCAATGTGGCAATCTGACAGCCTTGAACATTTGGGTAACTTTAGCTGCTACATCTAAAGCACGCAATCAGCTTCAGTAAATCAAATCAGACATGATGTCACCACATGTATTTCCTTTATGACTTTTAGCAACATCCTGCAGTGACATTTAACATTAGCAGATGTATAGTAAATAAAGCAACCTGAAATGGACAGAGAACCATTTTCATAACAGAACAAGTAGCCATGAATAGAGATCCAAGAGGTGCTCACAGTAAAGAGGAATCACACAAATCAACGAAGAAATAAATCTTCTTTGCTGTTATTACACTGTTTTTTTAAGCTCATAAAATGGCTTTGTTCAAGTGCAGTCAGTGAAAATACAAGTAGGCTGAAGTGGACTTAAACAAACTGAGCCTGCTTTCAGGAAATCAGATAGAAGTTAAGTCTTCTTGTGTAGAGTAGTTTAGGAATCCAGATATTGTAGCAGCATGTGAATTAATTGTTTATCAGTATTGCACTGAAGCGAAGGTGGGCAGTTTATTTCCTGTGTCATGGGACAAAAATTCCATTATAATTTTTCAGCATAATGTGATTCAGGTGGTCTGAAAGAACACTACACTTCTGCACCTTTCATTCAGTGTGTTTACATGATGTTAGAAAAAGTTGTTTCATATTGTGTTAGTCCGACTAAAAACTGAATAATTAATATTTTCTCGAAGTCCGACTAATAGTGTCATAATAGACAACAACCAACGCCCCATCTAGGATGCTTCACAGCCTCAGAACAGAAAGACTAGCATGTTTGATTTTTTGTTCACCTCCCAGTGGCAAGTGCTTCCTTGCCGGTGACTTCACATATGTCGTGAACCGCAAACAGTGATTGATCAGGGAGCAATGTGTAGTCTGTCATGACTCTCAGCCAAGACGCGGCAAGAATTTATGAGACTTTAATTGCCTAATGTGACACAGTGAGCATTTTAGCAGACAAAAATATCTTGCAGTCAGACCTTGGCATAACACACCTACAGTAGATAATGCAGTTAGGGATCGATTTACTCTTGCAAGTATACCCCTCAAATGGATTCAGATTTGTTTAAGTGCTCTACGCATGATTGATAGTCCCTCAGCGGTCTTTGACCCGGAACTTGAACAGCATAAATTTGTTGAAGAAAGTAAGAAGAACAAGAATACCAGTACCGAGAGGGGCTGGTGCACATCTAATTTGTACCGAAAGCAAAGCCTAAATACAAAATGTACAGTGATGTAAAGTTGTCCCTGTTTTCACCGTTTAACATGGAATCAGCTAGCTGCTTGCTAACTTGTTTGCGGCTTGTCAGATCAACCAAAAGAAGGTTCCATAGCAACCAGCTGAAGGAGTATAATCGCCACCCATTGTAGCAGAGGTGGACATACTTTCCGTCAATTCTCCCCCAGCCCCTGTATGCTGGGATAAGGACAGTAGTCCAATTAAACGACCTTATTGAGCTATAACGGTAGCTTGACTTAACTGTGCATGTGTACTGACTGGCTCTGTATTTAGGCTTCAGAAGATGAAAACAGTGATGGACACTTTGCAGCCAATTATGGGTTATTTCAGTAAGCGCTTGTTCCTGATGGCTGCTCTACGCTGCGCTTCTTAGCGACAGGTGACATCGCTACGAGCTGATTGTCTGTTGGAATGACTGACGTGCCTTGTGTTCTAAAATTAGGCTCTGGCAACAAGCTGAGCTGCAGGCAACACCAGTCGGCTTGAGTCGAGCTGAGACGGACCGGTTTACACCGCTGCAACCTTCCCTGCACCGATTTGTCTTGCCATGATACTTTGGCGTAAACCAACCTTAAAGCAGCTATGTAAAAAGAATGTAAAGAACTGAGAGTGACATCACACACCCCCTCTGTGTGTTGTTGTGGAGATTCTCCATTTTTTTGTTTTGGTAGCTATGATGGCCGCGTGTTCTTGTGGTGGAGATTCTGACTTTGCCAATGTGACACGGAAAGAGACAATTAGACATTTTTCACTTGGAATAACATCACATTATCACAGAGTAGATGCAGCGACTGGCTGCAGCTAAGTGCTAACAGAGGCAGGTCCAGATCAAACATCGGTAGCCTGCAGACAAGTGGGAAGGCCAACGTTCATTTTTCCACAAGCTGTAAAAGAATCACACAATTGTTGTTATATTGTGTTGCAATATTAGCTGTTTATGTCAGTTTTAGCGCTTTTACCCAGTGTTTTTTCAGTGTGTTATGTTGTATGAACCAGGGGGCAGCTTGAGACTAAGTTTGGTATGCACTGAATGTTTTCGGTTGACACCGCACACAGCAGTAGAAAGACTCTTACTAAAAGCTCCAGTTCCCTCCCTATGTGTAGTAAAAAAACAAACAAAAAAACAAGTATTTGCCAGGTTGCCAAAGTTGTTATCCGTCGTATTGGATTATTCCTTTTATGTATTACTGCGTAGTGTTCAATAATGAGGAGTTTTTGGTCCACCAGGGCCTGTAATTCCTCTCCAAGAAAACATGGTGCTACCATCTAGCAGAGTAGCTGAGAACAGGAGGTGGGGCGGGTGGAGTGCCAGAGGAAAGGGGAGGTGTGGTGGACATGCAGGCTTGTTTTGGTGTAAAAGCCGGTATTGAACTGCAACCATTAGCGGTGAATTAGTTTCGTACAGCTCCTCTAAATGAGAGAGCGATGAGAAACGAAATAAATAGTGAGCAAAGTGAAGGGTGGGTCGGAGCTACAGAAAGAGGGAGGGGAGGGGGCAACGGAGTTGTTTAAGGAGTCTCATGATACAGCTAGCTTAATTTCCAGATATTGCCTTCCCCAGCATTAATGATGTATTGGGTTCATTTTAGGTTATGAGGAAGTAAAACACTTAAAAGTTGTTCTAACTTAAGTTGCTATGTGCATGTCTTTGAGTTTGTGTATGTGTGGGCGTTTGTGTGTGTGTGTGTGCGTGAATAAGTCATGCCTGCAGCTAACCTGGCTCAGTGGAGCTGCATATTCCTTGGAGAGGTGATTAAACAAAGAGTTGAGAGCCAGAGGTTTCTCTCTGTTGGAGTCCAGCGGATACGCGTGTCACTCTATCAACCACACGTCCCACATACTGACTCACTGTCTGTACTAAAATATCCTGTTTATTACCATCAGCACAGTCAAATTAAAGGGCATTTGCTCCTGTTTTGCCCATGTGAGGAATTTCACTTGGCTCATTATGTTTCATCCTGCTAAGACTACTGCAGTTCTGGTTGCTTAACTCTGCAGGTCGTCTCTTGATCGTTGACAACTTGTCCAGCTACTGTGATGCTTCTTGCCAGGTGCTTGTTTCACAGGAACAAGCTGTGCTTTCAACAAAGATTGCAGATGCTTCAGAAATGGTTGCTATTAAAAAAAAAAAAAAAAAGCAGATATATTTGGGATCCCACAGTTCTTCTCACATTGTCACTTCTTTCACATTTCTAACTTACAGTGCTGTATCCTGCCAGTAGGTCACTGAGGCCATCTGACCAGGTGATCATACTCCCAATGCTAAGACTATCAAAGGTATAATTCTCTTTTGAGGTTGTAACTCCCAGACTTTGAACTTGCTCCTACAGATACTGTTATGACAGTGTTTTGTCGGGGTAAGAGAAGCAGGGCCCTACCGACATTACAGTAAGGGACGTTGGTGTGGGTGGCTGTAAGCAGCCAGTAAGCTTCACCTGGAACAGAGGAAAGAAGAAAAAAGAAGGACCTTCAAATATTTACCTTTTTTGAACTGGACAATTGCAGAGATGTATGGATTTACCAAATGGACAGACTACTCCCGGGGAGAGCTGGGGCCCGTTTCACAAAGCAGGTTTAGTGAAAACTCTGAGTCTGTTAACCCTGAAATGAGGGAAACTCTGGGTTTTCCGTTTCAGACAGGAAGGTAACTCCAGTCCGAGAAAGAGGAGTAACTCCAGCCCATTTCAGAAAGGGAGGCAACTTAAGCTCTGAGTCAGTTACCATAGCAACTGAATCTGTGAACCTAACTTGGTTGGTCGCAGGTTTTCTTCAGCAAACTTCGAGTGTCTTTCCGTCTCTTCCCTCTTTCAGCTCCACAAACGCTGTTTCATTTCCTCATTCATCCATTCAGTCCGTATGTCACGCACAGTTTAGTTTTACCGACTGTTCGGCAAACTATATAAAACACACTTTTGTGTTGAACATACTGTGTCATTTTGTGGCGGATTATACAGATAAAGAGTCAATCATAGTATCGGGGCTCCATTAATGTTTGTTTTATGGTTGTGGTGCACATGCCTAACTCAGAGTTGATTGAACTAACTCATATCAGCTTTTCTGAAACCAGAAACTCAGAATTTCAAAACTGGGGGTAAGTCAACTCAGAGTTTAGGATTAGACCTGGAGTTTGTTGAACCTCCTTTGTGAAATGGGCCCCTGATCATGTTGAGACAAAGCAGTTACCTGAGTTAGCTGGTGTTTTATAAACACACAAACATATACCCCTTTAGATACGGAGTATAACACTGACCCAGAGAATATTAGGTCATATTTTTACAACACAGAGGGAGAGTCACTAGGTTGCAAGCTTGCTCTCTTTGGGGTTAGAAATAGTTGCAAGTCTAGGTTAGCATTATAACAGGTGCGACAAGTAGGAAGTAGACTCATAAACCACCTCACATCCCCTGAGTTTTACTATAAATTCTAGCTTATAGCTTCTTTGTAGTTGTGAGTTATTTCGATTTACTGCTACTTCATGTGCACTTTACACCATAAAATAGCAAAGCAACTGACAAGTGCTTTATGTGAGTAAATAACCTTTGTTCACTTGGGTCTGATCTTGTTGAGATTTGTTTATAGAGATGACGTTATGGTCACCAGTCTGTTTTCCTAAAATCACTCATCAGACCTAACACCAGAAATTCATTTAGATCTTTGCAAACCACACTTTTGTAGAATATGTACTGTAGCTGCGTTTGTGTTTAGAAACTCCAAATTTTGAGCCAAAACATGTTTTACTAACCCTAAACAAGTAGTTTTTGTGCTTAACTAAGCTCAACCACAGGATTCTCACAACATAAAAAGTTGCATTCGAGTCACCAGAATAAAAAGTTAGTATTGTATGAATCTGTGCTTCATAGAAACGTAAAATGCCAGCATAGCTGTATGTTAGGTAAGTGGATATAAAATGTGTGATTTGTTTTTTGTTTTTCCTCACAGAACAGCTGTCAGATGGTGGTTATTAAAAAATGTGAATATCAAATGTAACGTGATCAAATCTAAAGCTGTTAAATTAAATTGAATTTTACACAAAACTCTTTTAAATAAAAACATGTCAAGTTACAGTCTGTGGTTCTGAAATATAATTGGTCAAGTACTCAAACATGTAATGTCTCATTTCTGTGTATAACTTCTATTGTTGTGATATATTGTTTTTAATCTAAGTTTTACAAATATAAATCTAAACATGGACAACAGATCAAAAGTCACAAGTCCATCCTACAAATAGTAATTATAAGTTAAAAAAGACAGAGAACACACCTCATCCACAGCACACAAAAAACACATTTATTTGCTTCTTTTTATTTATTTTCCTCATCAGAATTAATCATGCTCTGCTAATTAGACAGGTCACATAAATTTAGGCTGAGCCGTTAATTGTTTTTACAGGCACGTTCTGATGGCGTTGCTCCATTCTGGCTGCTGTTTCATCTCAGAGAGTTTTACTGCACATTGGAGTTTGCTCATGGAGAGTGATGGAAAGAGATGCTGAACCAACCATAATGCCCATAATGACCAGATGCTTCCTGTCCACCACTGTCAGCTGGTTTAAAGAGAAGTGTATGCTAATGATATTCAGTGGCAGACCTGTGTGTTAAATGCAGATCTCAATTTTTTTTTTCTTATCTCGCAGATTTACATGTGTTGCTAAATATGTACAAATAACATTTAGCGTTTACACCTTGGTACATGATTTTAAGTAATGCCAAATTTTCTTTATTCAGCTCGAAAATTAACCAACATGAAAGAGTCTTAGCTCCTAAATTAAAAGCCTAATGAGCTTCAGAAATGACAGATATGAAAAGATACTTTAAAAAATAAAAGAAAAAATGTCTAAGACGGTCCTAAAAACCAGTGGCAGAATCTGCACATAGAGGTTCATCCCACACAAGGCCAGTGTGAGTCAGAAATGAATTACAGCTCTACAAACCTTGCATCATTGTGATTTACTGTGTCTGACGACTGGAGACACTGAGCTGAAGGCACCATAATCAAACTACTGTAAGCAATTTACAGTTTTTCTTTTTGTACAACAAACAACAAGCATCATGCTGTAGAGATAAAACTGAACTGATTCCTCCTTTCTATCAAAAAAGCTTATTCAAAGATGCTATGCGTAACATTTTAGCATCAAGTATCCAAAATAGAGGTCAAATGAATACTGTGTCTTATATGTACAGAGCTGACTTTTAGTTGAAACTGTGCTATTACATTACAAGAGTGTGTGGCAGCGTAATGAATATTGACTGAAAGACATGAAACTGTTCCCATACTGTGAGCTGAACCCAGGTCGGGATTTTTAGTCACACTCAAGGAGACATGAAATACTGTAATTGGTATTAATATCTATGTCACATATTGGACCTTTAACAGTGAATAAATCTGAAAATATAAATACCAGTAAATGCATTATTCATGAGCTACAAGTCATTTTTAAGTGGAAACTTAACCTATTTTTATTTCAAGGCAATTAATCTTTTCTGGTTTTAATGAACGTTAAAGGACTGATCTCACCAGCATGGATGGGTGCAGTGAAATGCGTCATATGTGGTTCTGAAATATGAGGCTGGCAAGCTAACTGCTAATGTGCAAGCTAATATGGTGCTATTGTGAGTCAAACAAAAATACTTCTGCGCTAAGTAGCTGGCTAACTCATTGCTAGCAAATTATTAGCTATGTCTCCAAAATGACAATATGTTCTCACTTCTAATTTATTTAGCTGTATTTGTACCATTAATTCCCGTCTCTTACTCAACACTGTGTAAACCAGGGCTTAATTTGTGCCAGATCATGCCAGAACAGGATCTGGGACCTCTTAGTTGTGATCTGGCACCTGTTTGTGCAGATCTGCCACCTCTGGTGGCAAAAAAAGAAAAATAATAGCATCATAAATATATTTTAATTTGCAGACCATTTTCAAACATCTCCATGTTCTTTACTGGTTTAGATTTATTCTTAAAAAGAAGGGGGATATAATTGTCGGTGCACAGTGTGGCCCCACTTTTTGTGTACCGCCAAAATCTGCAGTCAGATCACTTGAGCTGAGAGGACGAGAAACATGCGATGCTGCAATCATACAGACATGGTAATAGAGAAGCTGAAGGCGCTTTACGTAAATACTGGCCCAAGAACACCATGCGTTCGCCGTGCCATGCATGGAGACACGGAGGTTGCATTGCTGTGTCAGTGCTTTGACACTGACTGTGCGCTGTCATACAGCCTATAGACGGTAAGGAGACTAAAGATGCTGTGCCAGCCTTCAAATGATAATTAAATTTTAGAAAGCTTGTTTGATTCTTTTTTATTAGCTATTATCTTACTGTGTATGTTAGACCTGTTGACATATTAATTGCTACGGTAAGCCCCACATGAGGTGGTGTGTAGTTAAAACAATCTTAAAATATGGTCGTAACATTTTTAGCATGTAAATCCTTTGAAACTAATACCTGTGTAAGCACCACGACATAGTAATTGGGCATTTGCGTATGGCATGTTTTCAACATCGTTTTCTGTATGTGTTATGGCACCTGCACCCGCCCCCTCATCTCAGCACTCTCATATGCACTTCCCGTACCCTCTGATTTACAAATTAAGCGCTGGTGTAAACCACTCTTATTGTACAGAGCTATTTAGCTATGTGTGTCCTGTTATGAATTCTCAGGTGTTCAGTTCCTGCAAAGGTCAACACTGTTAAAACAGTTTACTGGTTACACTGACTCCACTGAAATGAAGTTTAAATGCTGTTGAGACTATGCCTCTGTGTTTCTTTTTAACCACTCTGCAAACTGCAGTACATTCAAAGGGCAGCCATTTTTATTTAGGTTTTTGATAATCTCTCATGGCCAATGACAGCTCTGTAACTAGCAACAAAGCTGCAGCTGAAGCAAGTACAAAAATTGGTGGGTGCAGCAGCTGCACTTTCAAAGCACAGGAGTTGAGTCCATTGAATTCGTAGACAATAACAGGGAAAATCACTATAAAATTTTTCTTTTCCTTTTTTTGAAAATCAGAATCGAAATGCTGAGGTCATTTTTGCTCTTTAAACTGCCTGATGCTGCTCAATAGTGGCAGATTCAAAGTCAGTCTTTAAAGAACTCACTTGCCACCAATTTCCACTTCAGCACACACACACACACACACACACACACACACACACACACACACACACACACACGCACACACACACACAGACTAAAGAGTTGACAGGTGTTTGGATTTTGGATGTGCTGCAGAAAAAGAGAGCTGCAACATAAGCACAGCCTGAAAGTGGAGCACTTAGCGGAGCAGCAACAAACTGAGTGAAACTCTAAATAGCAGGTTTTAATGAGGAGAAACTTTTATCATGCCAATTTGCTGAGCTGAGATTTAATTGTATAAACTCTTTCATTATGTTCATATAATTCTGAAGTTACCATAAATATATGATCAGAAGCAGGAAGATGCTCTTAAAGATGTTTTAGTCCCAGTTTGTGCGTGGATGATACATTGCTGTTGTGCTGTTCTCTGCCCCAGGAGAAACTTCTGTGGCAAAAATGTCGGTGTAAATACAGGAGAGATGCAGGGTAGCAGTACTTTAAAATAGCTTCTAAAGTAGCTACCATTGTGGTTCAGTTGTTTCAGAGATACGTGAGATGTGGAGGTACAGTGCTATCTCAATGGCCCGGTGCAGAGCGCAGCACTGTGAGGTTGCAGACAGCACTTCTCCCTGTAACCCCGTTGTGACTGGCAGAGAGGGGGACGTGGCTGCTTCCTGCTGGCAGTGCCGCAGATGATGAATGATGCCATGCTGAACTAGTTTAAGAGGAGCATCACACGATCGCTCATTTCAAAAGGCACTGCTTCACACAGCGGCCTAGGGAACGGCATGGAAAGTAATATCCATCAACAGCCAGCCAAGCAGTGGCACTATCAGCAAACACAATTTAGAGCTCAGAAACATTATTGTTTTTCTCTGCCTCTTCTGTTCAACTCAGTGTGACGATGAACTGGCTGAGTGATGCTCATTTGATGAATTTGATACTGCTGTCATGATAATATAAACTTGGTCATTATAGGGACGAATTGAGTTCGGGTGAAGAGATGCTCTGTAAAAACAGAAAAACTCCTTTTTTCATTTGCCTCATATTGCCGTGAGCCTTGTGGAAATACTCTGCCTCGGAATTTGGATGAAGCTTTGTGCTTCATGAAACAAATGACAAAATGTAAATGAAATTACATTTTGTAGAATTTGCCCAAAACAACAACCAATTGCACAAAAAAAGACCAACATCAATCAACAAACTGCCTTTTACAACAAAAATAAAGCAATATAATGTTCATTATATTACAATATTTATTAAGTAATACTGTTATAGTCACTAATTGTTTCTACTTGCTGGTTGTTTCCACTGTGGCTTCAGAACAAATATTCACCATTTGAGCAGTTAGTGCCTCTCCCATTTGGCTTTGATGCTGCTTCTAATAAATGCTTTTTTTCTAATGTCTGTTACAGATGGTTGTCTTCAAGCCTGCCATGTTTTTTTTTTTTTTTTTTTTAAATCAGATTTAATTGAAAATTTTACATTTACAGTTTCAGTTTTTGTCAGTAAAGAAATGTAGAAAATGCATGACTTGGGTGATGGTGGCAGATTGAGTAGACTTTATTGGCACAGTCAACCAGAAAAACAGTGAGCTGCGACACAGAGTAGTCTAATGGCACTTGATATTGGAGAACAGACAGTTCTGCTGCAGCCAGTGTGCCTGTCTTAAAAGAACAGTTCATCATTTTGAAAAATATGAACATGAAATATATCAACTTTCTAGCAAGAGTAAGATGAATAGATCGACACCCCCGTGCTATTGAGGTGTTAGTATGGATTCTACCACTTTTCAAAACCATCTCTCCTGTCCTACTCTATTTGCCGTACTCTGCCTCTGATTGGCTATGTCTGACATTCTCAAGTGCATCCAGCCAACCTAGGTAACCAATTATAAAAAAACCACTTATCAGAAGCAGAGTAGGTCGTATGATCCATAGTGTAAAGTTACAACCAGAAGCCAAATAGCTTAGCCAGCAACTATCCTCTTTTGAATGGTAGCAAAATCTAAAAAGTAGACACATGAAACCCTCAAAACCAAGTTGTTTTTACATTTCAGTTTTTGTGAGTATTAAAACAACAAGACGCAACATGTTTTAATGAGATTTAGGATGTTTTTTCGCACCTGCAGCTTGTTTGCTTTGTTCCAATTCAGACGATAAAATGACAGATTGTTGAATTTTTTCCTTGGGTTGTTTTATGTTCACACCGCGATGTTGTAAAGCTGGCCAAAGAAACACACCAACGCAGAGCTGTCTTTAAACCATTACGTCACAGTTTCCGTGTCCCTCTGCGTAGGTAAACATGTGGAGTGGTTGCACATTGCATTATGGGATGCTTTCATGCAGACCACAGTCAGAGGTCCAAGAAGCAA
>JAQFJB010000012.1:24304723-24332890 GCA_029874875.1 Naso minor | reverse complement strand
TTGATATGCAGTTAATTTCTTTACTTGTACTCCCTTTGCACCAACACAGAAGACACTTGTAAATAGAAAAACAGGAACGTTGAAATATCAACTTAAGTGCAAGCTAGTCAGACTTCTTTCACAGATAATACTGTTACACATCCATAAGGTCTAAATTAACGATGCACTGATACGGAAATTCGAGGCCGACCAATACCGTTATTTAAAATAATTTGACCAATAACCGAAACCAGTATTTTTTAACATCTTTTTGTTGTTATTTATTCCCCCTTTTGTGTCAAGGAATGAAAGAAATCACAAAAATGACAGTAAATATTGCGAATTTCGATAATATCTCATATTGGCCCAAGCCTGTTACCTAGCTTGGACTACAGACCATTCCCAAGGGAGAAAGATGCTGTACCTAACCACCGGTGAAATAGCACAAAATGCCTAAAAATAAATGAAGCGACTTACCAAACAACTTTTAAAGAATTGTGTCCTCTAGGTGCCACAGAGGGTTTCCTTCTCTGTTTTTTGGTTGTTCAGTCTTGTTGTGGATCCTCTGGTTCACGTAAAGGTAGCCTCCACAGTGAACAGCATTTCGTTGTTGCTGTCGTAATCATTTATTTTCTTTTTTCTTGTATCTGATGTCTCTTCTATAAATTGCTGATGTCTGACCCAGACATGTGGCTTGTGGACAAATGTGGTGCTTGGCACAGATGCATGTATGTCTCGGGGACATTGAGGTCCTATGGTTGAAAAAAAGTAGTGCCAAAGAAAAGGGCTGTTTTATGTTGAAAATATATCCTACATTTAAACTGACCTTGATTATTCAAGGTGGACTTCTTTTAGGCGGATACATTTTTTGCCGCCCTCTCTTTCCACAGCAGTACATTGCTGCGCCTCTGTGTCAGTACTACTCTCAGCTTCTTTAAACTGGACCATGCCAATCGCTATCTACTGTAGGTAATAAACTAACTGACAAGTTCCCTAAAAAAACCCTCTCCAAACAATGCCAATACCCCAATATCAATATTAGTCCACCTTAAATGCCAATATGACAACTTGAAGAGGATTTAAAAGGATTTATTTCACACACATACGTAGTTAATGTCTGTATATCAACCATAATTCATTTACTTTTGCCTTTCTTACATGATGAAATACGCTTTGGTAACAATTGGATCTTCCAACACTATGTAAAATGCGTATGAATTTCTACCATTTACGCGGGTGAAATTTTTTCTCCTTGAGAAGAAAGTGGCTGATGGCGGTGCAAAGGATCACAATTGATCTGTGATCCACATGGATCACCCCCCCTCAGTTTGGCATGCATGTGTTTAATTGTGTTCTAGTCTGGAACGCAATGATTAGTTGATTGAGCCAATAAATGAATAAATAAAGATAGAAATAAAGATATAAAGAAATAAAGAAATAAATAAAATAAATCCGTTGTGCGGTCACATAACGGGGCTCTGTCTGAAGGAAAGCACTGGGCTCGAGACGTCACTTGTGGATGTCCCAATAAATGCACAAAAAGGGAGCTACAGTTTGTGCACTTTTCTCTTCAGTTTTGGTTTACTGTTTTTTGGTCCAGCACCTACTTTACTTCTGGATGTGCGTGGCTGCCTTGCTTCATTTGGTTTGCAATATACTGAGCATGGCCACTCATATGAAGTGACATTACCCCAGTTTGTCAGTGACAGGAGCAAAATAAAAAAGCATGCTCAGCAACAATTTCTCCCTGCGGTCTTTAATCAGCCCTTTCCTGCAGGATCCTAATGGACTAAAGCTATAACCAAAGCTATTGGGATGATTGCAGCGGCAGACATGAGACCGCCGTACTGCGTTGTGGAGAACAAAGGGTTTAAAAATATGGTTAAAGTGCTTGAACCGAAATTCCCTCATGCACCCACTTCAATATGAAGATCGTGCCAGAACTTTATGAAAAAGAAAAGAAAAAAAAAAGATCAAGGAATTATCCAAGGCATAGTCTTCTCTGTTGGCCTCACTACATCACAGTGAAGTAGGGGATGAGAGGTGCAGTGCTGCAGACACGCCGACTCTATGAGAGTCACACTGGCACCGACTTGGCGCAGGTAGGACTACTGACAGGAGTCGCAGAATGGAAGCTGGAGAGGCCCAAAAGTAACATCAAAGTCATCACTGATGATGCTAAAACCAAGTTAATGCAGTAAATGAAGCGCTACATACAGTGTGTTATCTTGCTATCTTTGCCCTTCATATTTGCTGATCCAAAAAATGATCCAACTCTTGACTCAAAAACCGTGAAACAAGCTGAACCGTGAATTCTGTGATCTGTTGCACCCCGAGTGTCAGAGGGCCCTTATGGTGCGCCCCTGCAGCACAAGATGAATGCATCCGGCATATCCCCTCCCACCAAGTAAGGGTATGTTCGGCAGCAAGATGAAGGGGTATTGTTCCGAAGAATATTGTGCTGTACCAATTCGAACTGTACTGCTCAGTTGAAATGAGGCTTTATACCTCATCGAGCTCTTCTGTTGTTATCAAACTGTGGCTTGATATTTGCGAGGCTCATAAGCTCAATCTTATGCTCAGGCCCGGCATTTAGTCAATGTCAGGGTTTGGTGAGATCAGCTCTTCATTTTTGATGGCTCAGCAGGTCAGTATACACTCCCATAGGGTTACCACTACAAGGCTCACAGCAGTAGATGTTGCACACAGTCGATGCGGCCTCAACCTGAATGGTAATATTTTCCTTTGTTCAGTTGCATGCATCGTAACCAGTAGCGCATAGCTGCCGTCGAGTGCTTGCTGAACAAACTGCAGGGCTTAACCTCCTCTAATGCTTTCAGATTGATGCATCTACTGGAGTTCTTCCTTCCTCTTGTCGTTGTTGTTTGTTCGTACAGCTGAATTAGGCGGGTGTCTCCGCCGTTTGAGGGGGAGATGGATGTTGATGGGCCTGACCTTTCATTTGCGTGCTCCGCCATGCATGGCACAGCAGTAGAGAGAATGCTTGTCAACAGCCGGTGTGTGCGAGCAATATGTTTGTGTGCTCGCTGTAATCTCTTACTAAAACATCCGTAGCTTTCTCATTGCGAAAGAGGCAGAAGACAGATGAAAAGGGCATATTTGTGTTCTGCCACTTTGTGCAGCAGAAAAAAAAACTGTAGGACAGAGCTTTGAACAGCTGCACCGATGAGAGAGAGAGAGAGAGAGACAGAGAGAGAGAGAGAGAGAGAGAGAGCAAGAGAGCATTGACTGTAGCAAAATGTCAACATGATAAATCCAACCTTTACAAGCAGTTTCTGCTCTAAGCGAGCTCGTGTTCCAGAATTAATAATCAGAAATATCAAATTGTTTTGGAATAATTAATTCACAATGGTCTGTCATATATCCCCACTGTGGGGTCTATAAATCCCACTTTTAAAAAAAAGTTATGGCTAATATATTCGCTTGGAGCCGCCTTCAGATGCCTGAGGGGCTAAAAAGGTGCTTTTTATTGGCAGAGAGGATGGCGTTTGTTAAACAAGCCTCACTAGAGCTCGGGGGTGTCAGGCCCACGTGAAAGAGAGATCAATCTCTCCGACCTGTGTCAAGCTTCTGATAGATGGAGCCGTAGAGGGGGAGGGGCTGTCACTGCATCAAATGGTTTTACTTCAGAGACTACGTCCACTGTGCGGAGACCGCATGCAGGGAAAAACATCAGCAAAGCAGTCAGCTAATCACTTTTATCTCCCAGATGGCCCCCTGATAGCAGGAGAAGTTACGAACATATTCTATTGACGTCTGCACCAATGAAAACACATCAGTGACACTTGAATTTTTATGCGCAGGTTTGGTGGAGCAACTGGTTTAATTAATTTGTGGTACCCGGAACGTGAATCACATGAATGATTTTGTTCGAGCAGCGCAGCGGAGGCTCTAATGTATTCAGCATGGCAAACTGCTTTTATGTTCACATGGGTTTTGATCAAGCTAAATTGTTTGTATTGACCCAGCCCCTGCAAACCCTCCTGTTTATCACTTAACAGGCACCCCGGCTGTTTTTTTTCTAGGGGTGATTGATAAGTTTGTGGCCTAAGGCAGAGGAGGACGAGTTATGCAGCTCTAATCTCAGACACGTGCAGTTCAACTTGGTGAGTGATCACGCAGACAGTTTAAAGTTGATAAATTTTGTGGTATTTCTGTTTCGCATGACTGAAAACTGCATGTCAGCACTGTTTTAGAAAATGAAGAACATCTGCCTTTGTGCAGACATCTCTCTCTGCCGTGTTTGAATTCAGCATACCACTTACTCACCAAGCTGTAAGGAAGCACTCTCCTCTAGTGTTGCCTAAATGTCCTCACGGACCTCTGAGCCCTTGAGACAGACGTAGCGGATGACTGCACAAGGGCCGACTTTGTCCCTTTACTCAGACAGTGCTGGCTTGCAATTTTCAGATGCCTAAAACAGAAATACCACAAGTTATTAACTTCAAACTTTCTGCGTAATCACTCACGAAGTTGAACTACACGTGCATGAAATGAGAGCTGTATAACTTGACTCCTTCATTTATCAGTCTCCCCTGGTAGAAGCACATGCCACTTATGCCGATCAAATTGCTGCAATAAAATTATGAAACCACATTTTAAAAATTCAGTTAAACCCTTTGGCTGAAGCCCATGCAATCAGGTATAAAATGCACACCACACTTGTCCCTTGCGCAAACACTTGAACAAACAGAAGTACAGTTTGTACTAACACTAACATGCTTTGTAGCTGTACATATGTGGTGCCATTGTTAGTGGAGTGCATGCAAATATAGAGTATTTTATTAATGATAATAATAAGAATCAATTAATGAAATGCTCTGAGAAATTGCAGTTTACAAGTGTTAAAAATTAATGAGTAATGTTATAATAATGCCATATAGTTATGGCAAATTTCATTTTCACAACATATTATTTCACAGCATGAAAAAAGAAAGATGGCACCCGGCTGTTTGAACATAACACATTTTATATCACATAACACATGTTTTGCTATAAGCACTCTCAAGTGCCATGTAAATGGTAATTCGATTAACAAATTTAACTTAAAGGTTTTATCAGTTGGCAAATCAAAATACAATTAAAGAATTAACAACAAATTGAAAATTTACACGTTGGTTAATGTGTAAATATTTTGCTGACTGATCCACTAACACATAAATGTATTCATTAATAAAATCTTTTGGTAATCACCAGCATAATCTGTAATGAGCTATCACTAAATGAGCAGCTTTGTGTTCATGCGGGTTACATGGCGCTGTAGGTCGACTATAGGTTTAGAGAGCGAAATCTATATGGAGCTTAATTAATGCTCACGGCAGCAGGGGGCAAAGATTGATGGCTTTCATTGAGATAAACGTAATCTTATTACAGGGCCATTAATAAAACATTGTTCATTAAGTGGAGTAATAAAGCTCCCATCACTATTGTTGACTTCAGCTGACACCTAATCAATACAGTCAGAGCAATTCAAACTAAAGAGAATACCCACTTTTAAGTTGTAACCTTTTGCAAATACAGAATATTCTCTATAAATAGTTTTTCAGGTGTGGAGGCTTTGTACCAATGAGTGAATGTCTCTTACACTTTAAATCTCTGTGTGGTTTAAACTTGAAGAGGTGCTGATTAAGATCCTAAAAGAGGAGTAGCAAGTCGCTTTAGGTAAAAATTGTGCTCGCCAACGTCTTTGTCTTTTAATCTTTAATCTAAGATTGGGAGCTCAGTTTGGCGGCAAAGTCAAAGAAGTGCTGCTGTGTGTCGGTATTGTCTCTTCAGGCAGGCGAGCTCTGAGGTGATCATTTGCTGCTGCAGATGAAGCGCTAAACGGAGCTTACCTAACTATTAGAGAGCATGTGGGAGTGATGGAGGTTACTGCAAGTCAAGAGAGAATAGTTCAGAAGAACGTCATGGGTGGATAAAAAGAAAGATTAAGAGATTACCCCTTTTACCACGCAACACAGTCCTCAGGCTTCAAACCACCATTTGTTTCTCCTCTTTAGAGAAGAGGATAAAAAAAGTCTAGAATTTTTTTGCGTATTTATCACCGAAATACTGAGAGAAATAGAATTTCTAAGCAGCGGAAGTGAATTTGAATTAAAGGTAATTTTATGGTTGACAAAGCAATTTTTAGCCAGTGAGCGTCTGGTCTGAAGGTGACAGCATAATAGAGACAGAAAAGAGACTTCAGCGCATCCGCTGTTAGTCATGTGTGGATTTGTGTGTGTATGCATGTGTGTATTCCTGGGGTGAGAGAGCAGGAAAACAGGGTCAAAAGGGAAGCGAGAGTATATGTAAAAAGGGAATGTGTGACCATGCTCACAGTGTATAATGTAGAACAGCAGCGGTTAACATTGTGTGCTAGTAACATGTACAGTGTTGTGACTGTGTCAGAAGCCCCTTGAAACAGGAAAAATTTCAGATTACACTTAATCTTGCCATAATAAGCCTCTTTGTGTCAGGCTCATAGCAGATGCTGCAGTTCCTTTGTCTGTGCTGAATAGATGACAAGATAAAACCAAACGAATGAAAGCTACAGGAAGTGATGTCACAAGCGATAAGCAATAACAAGGACACCATCAGACACCGAGCTCCATAATTTGTGTCTCCATCTTTAGAAATGACTTTCCCCCTTTTTTGTCCATGCTCTCTTCCCATAGCGTCGCTTATCTTACAGCAATAATTAAACCCACGAGGGAGTATTTTATGATGGACATATAAACCCATTTAAAATGGAATTAAAGATGTTATCACACAGGCTGAAATAATGAAATGCTTTGGGGAATTACAATCACCGCAACCTCTCTCTCTTTGGCTTTCTCCGCCTGAATTAAAAGGAAACAAGCCCTCCATGCTGAAGATTACACAAGCCATTTGACTTGTTGCTCTCGGGAACTTTGGTCTCTCTGGCCATGAAAGATGAATCTCTAATCATGGCGGCATTCATCATCCATTTATGCATCGGCAGGGCGTGATCCTGAGAGAAATCGACTCTAAATCTTTGGCTCACATTATGTTGCAAATGAGCCTTAAAATTTCTCAGGTTGAGAACTTTTCCGAAGCCAGTGTCAAGGGGGATAATTTTAATAATTGCTTACTGTGATCCATTCATTTGGCAGATGGATAAAACAGGGCAGGAAGTCCCAGAACAACTTGTGACGAAGGAGCAGGCACAACATGTCTACATTTTATTTCCAGCCTCTGTTTTTTACCTACTGGAGCCCATATAATCAGACCTCTTCATCCTGATCTATCAGTCCTATTGGGTCATGGTAACCCCTCATGAAACTTGGTAGGCTCTGTTCCATTACCCTCTTTCAACACTAATACACTAAGAGTTCCTCTCTGATGCACAATAATGCAGTGTGGGGAGAGGGTGGGAGGCAGTGTGCTATAGAGATAACCAGTATCTCATTAGCAGGAGCACATTCAGCTCTACTGCTCTTTCAGCGAGGGCAAAAAAATAAGGGGGAGTCAGTTTTTCTTGCAATGAAGCCAAGCAAGCACTACAGACTAAAATAAGATTAGCTGTGGCTAATGAATGCATGTGACCTTTGGCTTTTGTGCTCCACAAAAGGCGAAGCTGCAATACAAGCAGGTCTCCACTTTGATGTTGCCAACTTGCAAACTTTATTCATGCATTTATTGTGCACATTAAATGCCTCAAATATTGATTATATGAGTTTAGAGGAAGTGGTGGAGGTGAGAGTTTCTACAAAGACACACTTAATTCTATTGTCTCTTCAGAGACGCAATCTGAAAAAAGTAATCTGTCCACTCGGCTTCCCTCATGGTGTCTTATCATTCATGGAGGCAATCTGCACTGTCTCTGGGCTTCACATTTCCCCAACATTAACTGCATGATTAAAAACTCATTTCAGCTGCAATTCCACAGTCAAGCACCTTTTTCTCTCCCGAGTTAGATGCTCATAATCCTCCCTGTGACGTATGCCTCTGCTTTTCAGGAGCTATTCCAACCTGCCGCTGCAGCAAATGTTTTAATTAAAAGAGGGGAAAAGTGCGCTCAGGTAATAAAACATCTCCAAGTAAAGTTGAGAAACGTGCTCTTTGAAAGCAATTTAGTTACTGGAGAACACTAACAAACAGACAATGCTTTGACTACAGTTTAATACTGGGAGAGAGATTTGCAGGGTTGGGAAGATTACTTTGGAAATGTAATAAGTTACAGATTACCAGCTGCCATATTTAAAATGTAATAAATAATGTAACTATCTCAGTTACTTTATCAAAGTAATGTAACTCATCACATTTGATTACTTTTTGATCAATTTTCTAAATTTCTAACAAATGGTTCAACTGTTTTCAAATACTTAAACCAGGCAGTGTTGATGGCAGATGTGTGGCGCTGAAAATTCAAACAAGAGAGCCAATCAAAATCATCAGAATAGCATCAAACTTGACTAAACAGCCTTGACTGGAAATGGCAAAAGAAGGCATTGTACACATTAAAAACAGGCAAAGCAGCAAAATGAATTTTATTTAACGTAAAGCCTAAGCTTTTCACAGACAATATTTAGATGTAATCCAGTTTGTAATCATTAAAATTTTCATAAGTAACTGTAATTTAATTGTACATTCTTTCTCAGTAACTAACTGATTACAATTACATTTATTTTGTAAGCAAATTACAGAATTTTGTTACATGTAACTTGTTACTCCCCAACACTGGAGATTTGTGAGATTCAGCGAGAAAGCAGCTCACTGTCACACCAGCAGGTGAGGAGTTAACACCTTTAGGCAGATTAAGTAAGGTGCTGCACTTTGCACTTAAGGACTGAGGCATCAAATATTCATAGAAAGCAGCCTGCCTCGGTGTTCTCTTAAACATTTTCCTAGAGCAGATGCTTTCCCCTCTTTGCTGGTTCATAATTTAGTTTGAGGTTGGGTGACGCACAACCTCGAGGCCTCACTGAACACTGTTGACATGAAAAAAAAAAAAAAACCTCTGGAGTTCATTTTTGGTTTTAAAGCATGCGCTGTGCTGTTGGGAACCTGAAAACTGGCGAGCCCCTGCGGGCAGCTCCATCACAGAGCCTCAGCAGACAGAGCTATCAATATCTTCGACTTTTTTCACCATCTGATATGTTGTTTATTGTCAAGTCTGGAACATTGTTCCTTGTACGTCTGCACTTGAAGATTCATTTAACTCTCCGCGGCAGTGTGAGGTGTATCAGATCATCGCAGGAGCCTGAAAGACTGTGACGGTGACCTTGGAGAGCACACTAGATCTTATTTCTTACTCCATGTTAAAGCCGGCTGGTGTGATAGGAGCAGTGATGACGGTGGTGTGCGTGATTGGGAAGTGTGGTTGAGGCGGGGGGGGGAGGTTTGAGCATCACAGGTGATGAGGAGGGAGTTAGCGCTCCATCAGAGTGCTGCTGCTCCATTCCTCAGATGTCTCAGAGATTTATACTTTGGATGCAAGCTCTGCTAGCTGCAGTATTGATCTCTCCTATAGTCTATAGGTAACGCATGCCCACTCTGTCCGGGAATAATACATCACTGCATTGAGAGGAGAAACTGCTACCAATTCTCATAACAACGATCCGATCATTTGTTGCTTGCAGTAAAGAAAATGAGTCAATGCGTGCAAGTAAAGCCTGCAGAAGAAGAACTTCGCAAATTTATTTCTGTGATGTATACGGTAAGTAGTGCGGTAGTGTGTCAGTGTCGTGTCCACATCACTGACACACTACGCCGCCTCTCGCTGTGAATGCACAGATCTCACCAATGAAGAGAAAAGTTGACAATTTTGATAGACAGCCTCCATCAAAATTTCATTTGCAGTGCATCCCACTTTGATGAAAAAGGTGTCTTTTCCTGCAGACGTTTATGATAATTTTATCAGCAATCAGTGAGAAATTCAGCAGTGGCAGTGCAATCGTATTAACTCGCGAGGTCATGCAGACATATTGATCTATGAGTTCACCAGCAGTGACCTTCATGATTTGAGGAATATAATTAAATATGCATTATTACAGACCTTTCCAATGATGCTTATGGATGCAGAAACATTTGGAAAATGTCATGTTCTCTCATTTCTATATTGCTGATGAACCTTTACTGAGTTGTAATGGACCTAAACACAGTGTGAGTGTGGGTAATGCCATTTTTCTGTCCAGAAAAGCACATGTGATCTACCGAAATTGATTTTTTTGCCTTTGTTTGAGAAGATCAAAACATTGTTTTATCAAAACATAGATAGATTAGCGTTTGGTTGTTGAATTTAATAATAAGATGAATACCAGAAATAAATGATGCCAACTAGCTTCAGGGATAAGAGATAAAAGTCCCATTGAGATTAAGAATCAGTTTTTTAAGAGAAACCTGGCCAAGCAGTCAGCAGCATAAAAACGCATGATTACAAATCGAAAACAAGAAAGGAGAAAAATAAAAAAAAACAAGCAAAGGGAGCTTACAATTCACAGAGAGAACTTGAAGTGTCATTATCACTGACAGAGAGTGTTATATAAAAACACTGACATCCTAAGAAATATGTCTTTTGGATTTAAAATACATTTAACAAGATTAAGGCAGGGAGTTCTAAGTTGTTCTGTAACATATTCCATTTTGAGGGTGCAGAAATGATTTTTTTTCCCCAATTTTTGTCTTGGAATAATGAACGAAGAGAAGTACTGTCAGGCATTTTTCTGCATGATAAAGTGTTACAGAACACGCATACTACATCTGCATCGCATCTGCAGCACGTCCGCAGCACGTCAGTTTATTTTTTCTGTTCCTATTATAACAGATGAGAGCAGCCACACAGCGTGTGTGAGAGGACCGTCAGACGTACGTCTCACGCACGCCGGCAGTGTGGCAACACTTCAGCTCAAGAGGCTTGCTGATTTTTTCTGCGAGACGTGCACAATTATCTCCTAAAATGTATGGAGATGTAACCTGTTGACAGTCATATTGACATCAAACCAGCAACATTCACTGCAGCTTCAACATTTCAGGTGCTGTCTTTCAAATACATCTCAGAAGCGTATACGTGCAAAGAATCCCTTTATTTAAGGAAGCGTGGAAAAAAGTATCAGCCATGTGAAAACACTGAAGGGAGGTACAGATTTATGAGGTGCAATCAAAGCCTTCTGAAACTGTGCTTGCTGTGCATAAACGTAATGAGCATGTAGCAGGTGCAAGGTTTAACTTGCTTCAGTAAATATTTCAAATTTTATTGCTTGATTATCATCAGCACCTGAGTTACGCACCTTTTTGTGACCACTGATATGTTGGTATTTGCGATTTCCAGACACTCTACAGAGGCGGCACAACATCTGTGAGTCTGTGAGGATCTCTGGCAACATTGCGCAGCCACAACCGTAGAGAAAACAGTAGTCTTCACAGTCGAAGAACCTGCAGTCACCATGATGCCCTCACAACCAGGAACATGTTGTGCCTCGTGCATTTGTCCCCCAAGGTCAGACTTTATACACTAAGTACAGTGGCGTAAGTTACCGACATTCTCCGGCGCAGGCTACTATGACAGGCTCTTGAGCTCCTCAGTTATGAAGTGCGCACACACATACACACACACTTAGATATGCACACAAAATTAGGCATATATATATAAGTGCCATGTCTTGGATTTTACAGGTGGAATGTGTTACCTAGACTGTTGTGTTTGCAAAGTGCAGAGGTCAAAGAGAAATTTATCTGAACTGTTGATACTGCTGTGACAATCAAAACTGTGACAACAAGCACTGGAGTGCGAGGAAGCTGTCCATTTCACTGTGATGCTGAAGAGACCGCAGACTTTTTCAGGTACTTTTAGTACAGTAACTTCACGAATCAAGGCAAATGCATTCCCCTTTGACATACAGGCAGAGAGCTGCAATACCTATCAATAAACAACAATGTAGCACTGGGCAGTTTGACCAAAAAATTATATCACAGTATTTTTCAAAATTATACAGGTTTCACGGTATATTACAGTATTGTTATCTATTTATTTATTTATTTTGCATGATTTGGTGTTTTACCATTTTTTCCACAGACTGTGTGATGAATTAGTTACAGAATTTGTTTTGTAAAGGCTTATTATTCTACTGTCAGGAGGATCATATAGTATGGAAAAACATTTTGTCATCACACATATTTATACTGGTTTGCTTGGCCTCACAAAAGGATGAGATTCACAAGGAGGTGGTGCTAAGTCTTATGTGGTGAAGCAATCAGAGCACATGAAACAGTTGCAGTCAAAAGTATTTTCAACCAGGTAACATATACCCGGGATCCAGTGTTTGTCCCTTTTTCCACTGTACTGAGCGGGACCCTGTCTTTGGCTAGATGGATTGTTACTGAGTTTCTAATCTCATTCCACCGTTTACTTTTATTCCTGTGGTCAGTCCCTCAAGTCCCTCACGCAGTTTATCGACAACAGCTCATACACACAATAAAACAGTTGTTCGGCTGCGATCTAACTCCAAAATGATAACGACCTTTCAAACGGGGGTACAGCAGTCCATCAAATACACCAAATCCAGTTGTAGAGACATTAATTTACTAATAGCCTACAACTTAGCCCAACATTACAATTAAACAATGCATGTGCAAGTTAAAAATACAAGTATGCCTTCTCTTAAAATTTACATCTGACACAATAGCCCAACATTGAGACTATGTAGACCAGCGTTAGTTAGCTTTCTCCTGAGGTTACCTGCTGCATGTTTGTTGACATGTCTCTGAGGGCAGCGACGTAGATGCTGAGGCATGCTGAACCAATGCACTGCTGTTAGGAGGGGGCTGGTCTGCGGGCTGACAAGTGCTTGTAAAAATCCAAAAGAATCTAATTTTTTTTTTTCTCCTGTGTTTTCTTGGAACCACTTTTGTGTTTAACTAGCATGACTGCTCGCTTGGCTTGTCTTGCAGGTTTGCTCAACTTGTCAGTCTTGACAGATTTTGCGTTTCACTTAGCCGGACTCTTGTTGTTTTGTCACATGAACAAATAGAGACTAAAGATTGGGCAACAACATGCACAAATTATCCAGTAATCATCATTGCATCTGTCTATGACATGGATATCTAAGGAAAAAAAACCCTCTTTCAATTGTAGAGTTTTTATTAGTTTATTCATAGTTTTTATGCAGACTACTCATAGAATTCTGTTATTCTTTGCTTCCTGCTGACTTTTTCTTTGTTCCATTAAGTGTCACAGGAATCCAGCTCAATGAGTGAGCACGCACAGTACCAGAGCTCTGGAACAAGCTCACCTGAGCAGAAGCAGCCAACATTAATGTCATTCATTTCACCTGCGCCTTTTCTCAAAATGTCCATCATGAAATTCATCAGGTTATTAGGTGAGCTTGTACTTGTACATGCACTTGTACTACTATGACTCTCTAAAGCATCTGAGGTAGAACAGTCACCTGAACCTTGGCGCACTGGCCACTAGGCTCTCCAACATGACAACATTCCCACTAGGAACATTTTGGAAACACACGTGTCTGGCCTGTAACATCCCACCTCTCCAGCTCGCCAGATTTAGCTCCCTGCAACATCTGTCACCCCCCAAAAAAAGTTTGGTCCATGGAAAGAAGACATAGGTCCAAATTTTCGGCCCATTTGAAACTGCAAATGTGCACATTCTAGTGTTGACAGAAATGTGTCTAACACAGATATTGATAAAACAAAGTAATTTGGAATATTTACTCACAGAGTTTTCACTTGCAGCTGCTAAATGCACATTATCGTGCAGTGCTTGGTTTGTGTGCAACATAACAGTCCGGTAAGTATAAAATGTACCTTGCATAAAACGTCAGCACAGAGTGACATACTATAGGTCACTTTCTTACATTTAAAGTAAAACACAACTTATTTCAAGAAATAAAAACCCTACTGTAGCTTCAACTTTTCACCTGGTAGCACACATGCGGCTTAAAAATGAGTCTTAATTCAAAAGAATTTTTATCATCATATATCACCTCTACATAACATGTTGAGGGGAAAATTGTGGTCATTGCTGCCTGAGTGTCGAATAACATAAATAGGAAGAAATGTCACATGGGGGAAGGTATATGATGAAATAGAGTGCTGTCTGCAGAGGAAAGTGATGAAGCTTATCAAAGAACAGAAAAATCCTTGTCCAGCTTGCGGCAGGGTTGTAAGGGTTTTTAAAAAATCCTTCTCACAAGCCCTAAATTGGCTGTCAAAAAGCTTCAGATGTGTCCTTATCCTTTAAAGGAACAGTTTCAATGCCTGAGCCTCTTCTGATTTAACTTCCCTTCCATTGTTTTTTCAGTAGTAAAACTGATTTTTTCCCCCTGTGCTCTATGAATCACCTTTTATTAACAAGGTATGCCAAAGCTATTTGGCAAGTATGCTTGAAGACTTCCACCTGAAAAGCAGATGAGTTCTTGTTAACCTTAATACACTGGAAATAAAACGCAGACGTGACATGAATCTCCATCTGGCTCTTGTTTCTCTTAATTTCCTGTGCTGTTAGATTGGCTGATGAAATAAAAGAGAGATGCCATCACTCATAGCAGAGATACGATCAGACTGGGCACAAATGTTTGTTGGTTCATGAAGTATTGATGAGTCTCAGCCATCCAGAGCCGCCGGTGTCATGTTTGTCATATGGGCTATTGATATACTGCGCTGAGTGCAAATTGCTCCATTTATTTCTAAAGGGAGTGCATGTGTTCATTGATTAATAAATGATTAGATGTTAGACACACATGATCAAAACAAATACATTTTTGTAGATAACAAAGATAATCTAGTCTATAAAAAGAAAACACGGAGTGGCACTACAGAGAGTAATATATATGTAAATCAATAATACCGATGTCAGGTGACTGCTGGGTTTACCCTGTTACACATACAAACTAAATAAATACTGCGATACATTAAAATGTAAAAAGATCAAAAGTAAATAAAGTGCAAGTTAAAGAAAAAAGACTTCAGCCTGTTTGTTTAAATCAAGCTGCTCCTTTTTGCTCTAAGCAGTTGCACACAGAACAATCACTCAAATTTCATTGATACTGAAAAAGAAAAGTGAATCTAATTATTATAAGAAAACGCAAATGTGTTTCAAACAATTGATCAGAAGAAGCATTGTTTAAAAGATTTCTAGCCTGTTTTTTAGAGTGTCCTTTATCATGGATTGTGACACCTTGATTAGACGTGAATCACATTAATTGTAGCAGATAATAAAGCCTGCACATCTCTCAGCGGGCAAGAAACTGACCGGATGAAGTTAGGGACAACATAAAAGTGCCCGCAAAAGGGACAAGACAAATCATGTCGGCGTCACAACACCCTGATGAAGGTCAATAGGCTAAAACATGTTTCCTACTTTTTCCTCTCTGGCAGAGTGCCACTCCGTCACTGCTTAAAGGTAAGCTGGTTTGTTTTGGCTCCTTTGTTTTTTATTAATCGTGTCATAAGATGTAACTTATGTAACGTATGTTATACTGCTGGCAGCTAAATCTAAAGATGTATGCAGGAAGCATAAAAATGACAAATGTAAAAACAAATGTAACCCTAACCCTAAATGTAAAAACAAAGCAGTATTAGGGTTAACCCTAACCCTAACCCTTCTGCTGCAAGGATGAAATTCCAAGTTTATGTATTACCGATGATCCATCACTTTCTGACCGAACACCCTCATAGAAACGACATTTAACAATCAATTATACAATGATAAACTAACCAAATTCGTTAAAGCGAGTCATTTGGTGCTTTTAAAGTCATCATATTAAGCAGAGTTCCGTTGGACTGCGGATGTGTCTCCACTCCATGCTGGTACGATGCACACCCTGTTGTTAGATGAAGTTAAAAAGCAAAACTAAACTTCACTACACTGGGTGTCTGGTTTGACTGTTGTTTATCCTAAAATACAAATTCTGTTTTACACCAAGATCCTTTCAAGTGCTGCACAATTAAATCTTTGAAGAAGGGATTTCTTTTTAAAGTATGCTCTTGTGAGAGGTTTTATTTTAAAATACACACCAGAAATATTGAAACCACAGTGAATTTTGTTAGTATGATGTCAGTATGACTGTCAACTGGTTATTGCTCTGTCTATATTAGCAGAGAATCGTGCATGTCTCACCGAAAATATTGGCAAGCCCCCGGAACTGAAGTGTTGCGTCATTGCCTACGTGCATCCAACGTGCGTCTCCTGTGTGCTGTGTGGCTACTCTAAATCTGTTTTAATGGGCACTGAAAAAATAAGCAGACATGCTGCCGACGCAAATACAACACAGACACAGGATGTGTGTACCGGGCATTAGAAGCTTAAAGTTACACCACTACAGTGCACAGGGTCCAACACGCCAAATCCCTCCTTGTCAAATATTGCTGCTTTTGTCTGATACAAATGCACAAGGTGCACTTAGTCTGACGCTCAAGCCTTTGTAAATAGGTTTATGTTGTCAAAGGTTGCAGTTTACATTTATGCAAAAAAGTGCTTGGTTAGGTTGTGGGAAAAAAAAGAACCAACAAATGGTTGGGTAGAGTTAGGAAAACATTGTTGTTTTAACAGTCCTTTTGATTTTGCATGGGTCTCAAACTCAACACGCTACCTCATCCTCGGTTCCTGTTTGGACTTAAGCCCAATCCTGTTTCACCCTCTATACTCCTTAGTCCTTCCCCTCTGCTTTGCGTGTTCATGTTAAGGCGTAGACGTGCCTCCATTCTTGCTGAGATAGTGGGGTCAGGTGAAGTGTGGGGGCTAAATGCCCCTTCAAAGCAAGATTTTTCAGGGGCACACGTCAAGCGCAGGGGTATGAGATTTACCTTGTGAATGACTGCAAAGATTTCTGCTGGAGTGACAAAGGCACAAATGATACTCACAAATCAAGTATTTCCCCCCTTAATAAAGCTTTAGAAATTATGACAACCACTCAACCAGATCATAATTTGTGTTCAATCACATCATTTGCATTAATAAAGGAAATGCACACAGCCACTTGTGTTGGCCCACTCAGAAGAAGGGGGGACTTTCTATTTTCTGTCATGAACTATGACTGATGTAACCATTATTGTTACACTGTATCAGTTGTGGAAGTCTCAGACATGTTGGAAAACTTAACGACATCGTGTCTGTGCTCCTGTCATCATCCCGTCGCGTATAAATTTGTGTCGCATCGCTCTGTTTCCGCACATAGCCAAAGTGAGGGCATCAGGATTCCTCCTCGGGGGCTTGCCATTTCATTAACTATGGTCGATATAATAATTATTTCTGCACTGTATCAGTTGTGGAGGTCCTACATACATTGGCAAACTGAACGAAGTGTTTGTATTCATAACATCAGCTGGAGGTTCATAAAGTCGGCAAAAACATGCTGCGTCTACTTACTATGAAAGCCATCGAAAACTGCTGATGACCTGTCTCCTTCTTGATGGGGTGTCACATTTTGTAGGGGTAGATTTCAACCACTACCCCTTGTACCTTTGCTCCAAGGGACAAGGGGCAAGAGGTAGGGGAAAGAGTAGGAGTGAAAATGAGAAATGGGATTGGGCCTCATAGTCCCTTTTTCTGCTACGTCAGATGGAGCAGTTACAATAGGTGTCTACTATTGACGCAGATGTGTTTCTTTATTGGAGTTTGTTGAAAGGCCAGTATCTTATATAAACTCCCCCAAACACACTCACGCAAACACACACACACACACATACTGGCCACCTAACCGAAATGTTACCCTTTGTGGAATAGAGATCAGAGTCATATTAATCTTCTCTCCGTGGAGAACCTGTAGGAGGCCACAGCCACGCACTGTCTGCACAGATGAAGCGCCGCCTCGCTCCAATCACTCTTCGGGACTCTCTCCACATGAGATCCCCTTACACCAGATTAACTCGATTTGTGTTTTTCTGTTCCAGGCAATTAAACGTGTGCACGTGTGTAGGGTTAAATGAGATCACTAAAAGTAATTACCAGTATCCATCACTGCAGCCCAGCATGTCTGCAACATGCATCTCTTTTTAGACAAATCTCTATCTCGCAGTCAGCACTCCTGTCACCTGGACTGCAAGGCCACTGAAGCGTCATCATTTTGTAAATGATGTACAGCTCTGTGAAATGACAGTTTGTTTTCCGAATATAAACACATCAGAGAGTGGTTATATTTACTTTATACTGTAGAGAATTATGGAGCCATCATTCAAAATGAAATGCTGACAGCTCTATTAGTGAATGCAGGACACTTCATTACAAAATGCAGGCTAATGTAAAACCATTCCTTATCATCTAAATAAATGGATTCATTATACAAGTATTATTTATATTTTTAGCCACTAGAACTGGTCAAACTCCAAAAAAAAAAACAAAACCCAAACAAACAAACAAAAAAACTGAATCCTGCATCTCCCACAATACAACTTGATAACATTTTATGGACCATCCCTGTCTGGTAAACCGTTGCATTTTTAAGACTCTGTACGTAGTGTTTAGCACAGGTTTTTTTCTTGTTCATCTGTAATCTTCGTGTCAATGCAGAGATGACTGTGATTGCATCATCAGGGTTGTTGTATAATTTTCAAGGAATAATTAGTTCTTCTCATCTTAAGTAAACTAGTCTGTATGTGCTGGCAGAGTGACTGTTTAGGTGCTGAGAGCTATGGAAAAATTCCACTTGTAATTTCATATTGACATGAACGCCATATACAGAAAGTGGTAATTATGATAACTCTTATATTTGTGCATGAACTGTGTCCCTCGTGGCTGTTTTTTAAAGTTATTCAAACATGGCAGCTCATTATTTTAGTTTAAGCTACTTACTTGAAAAGTTTCTGCCACTTCCTATTAGTGTCCTTCTCTGGGGAAGTATCTGCACACATGAATGCCAAAAATTATCTTGACTCTTGGTTGCCTGTAAACACGCAGTTCACTTAAACGCCGAATTAGAGGACTTTACTTCTTTTCATCAAATGCATGAAAAAGCCCTGCACTGACTGTGACAGAGAAGAGATGATGTTGGAAAATGGACAGATAAATGGATGGGTGGATGGATGGATGGAAGCTTTGATTATTTTCAGTGTTCATAATAAGAACACTGTGTTCTACATCATGCTGCTGCAGCTCCAGCACACGGAATGATCCCCAATGTGTGCTGGGAAATGACACCCATTAGAAAACACGCCTCTCACAGTTATACCTTAATTGCACTTCGACACCAAGTAATTTTTAAGTGATAAGTTGAGTTCGGAGGATTTATAGGTGGAACTGGACAAGGTGTTGAAGTGATGGATGATTGCATTACAGAAGCTTCCTGCTGGCACTGATAATTTACTTTCATTTTGCGTTTACATCTGCAGATGTGGGCTGTTTGTAGCCAGCATGCTATAACAGCAGTCTCTTCAGTGATGGTGACACCAGCTAGTCACACATGGTTCTATTAAAGTCAACAGTTCAACACATTATGCCTGACTAACTACACCAGGGATTGGAGGTTATAATTACTGTATTTACATGAAATATATAGAGAAGATTCGTGCTCAGACAATCCTTCCTACAACATACCTGATGTCACCTGGCTGCACCTTCAATTTTACAGAGGCAGTTTAACATTATTTCATTATTTGGACGTAATATATCACACTATAATGTAGCTGTAAGCAGATTCATAGATATATTGATTTCTCCTGTAAAGCATTTGTAACCAGTGACCATTAACAATAGACAAAATATAAAAAACAAATATAAAACCAATTTATAAAATACTGTAATATTATAAGATTCTGTTCCATTTGTACAGAGTCTGGCTACCTGTTACCCTGTGTTTACAGTCTTCATGCTAAGCTAAGCTGAGCTAACTGGCTGCTGGCACCAGCTGCATTTTTACTGTAAAGTATGGTGGCCGAGAAGGGCCAAACGCATAACACAAGTAAACTGCAAAAACATCTTCATCAATTTGACAACATATCAATTTAAAAACCCACGTGCAGCATTTAAGAAAAGTGCTGCAAAAACAGAAAACACAACGCAAGTGTTTCCAGGGACACATAAAAGTGACGGACACCCGTTTGTTTTTTGTATTCTCTGCTAGTTCTTGTTATCGTGCCTTTCAGTTGTCATCGGAAGTCGTTTTCCAAGAATTCCAAGTTGAGAACTGAAAGTTACGAAAGCACCGCCCCCTTGAAGTCGGAATTCCAACTTGTATACTCGGGCAAAACCCAGGGGACCTCGAGTTCAGAGTTGGAATTCTGACTTCAAGGGGGAAGTCCTTCCAGTTTGAAGCTCAAATTCTACTTGGAAAACGACTTCTGATGACAACTGGTACGTACAATTACTCCAGTATAAGAGGCTGGCTACGAACTTGGAAAAAAGGGCTAAAAGAACTGTGTGCAGATTATTTCGTCAGGCTCATGAAAAGCAAAAAGCTAACGCGAGGTTAACAACAAATACCTGTAATAATATCTGAACCATACGATCAGTCACAATGTTGAAACAAGTCAAAATCACTCACATTTTAGTTCTTTTTTCCAAGATCATGGCCAACTTCTTGAGCAGGAGTAACAAGAACTAGCAGTTCTTTTATGTGTCCCCGGAAACACGTCCGTTGTGTTTTCTGTTTTTGCAGCTCTTTTCTTAAATGCTGCACATGGGTTAATAAATTGATGCTGTGCATATGTTGTCAAGTTGATGAATGTTTTCTCAGTTTGCTTGTGTTTTGTCTTTTTGTATTTGTATTCTTAATTTGCTTGTGTTTTGTCTATTTGCATTTATTGTCATAATCTTTTAAAGTACATTTTCTAAATGTTGCATAGTTGTTGTCAAGATGGCAAAGATGTTTTCTCAGTTTGCTTGTGTTTTGTGTATTTGCATTTGTCTAATTTTAAGTGCGTCTGGCCCTTCACAGCCACCGTAGTAAAGACTTGAGAGAGATATATATCTTCTCATCGAACTCTCTGTGAGAACATCTCCCAAAATGTTGAACTTTTCATCTGAAATCTCCTCTCATCTGCTTACAGCTATATTGTAGTGTGTTTTATTGTGCTATAAACAAATTGTCAGACTGTTTATATACTTGTTAAATGCTATATGGGAAGACATCATCCTGCACTTGATGCAATTGCCATGATTCATCAGTGTAAGGTTATAAGGGAAGAGGTACAGATTGAAAATGATTCAGATTGGCTATGGAAGTAGTTCTCTAATATTTTGTTAAAACAGACGAAGGAGGGGCTGTACATGAAAAGCACAAAAACACATTCTGTACATAAAAAGCCCCGTTGCTGCACAGACGGTAGAAAAAGCATAGTAACCGTTTCTCTGTGTTTCTATGCTTGTATCTGTGTATGGAAAGTGAAGGAAACAACATATGCTGTAAATGCTCTCTGGGTGCACTGTGCTGCGTGCTCATTGGTGGACAGGCAGCTGTATATGAAACACGAGCAGTCCCTTCAGACATGCTGTCATTATCTTGCCTAAAATTACATTTTCTGCTGTCCAACAGTATTCATCCTTGTTTTCCACAGACACACACATTCAGATTCTATGGTCAGACAACCAGCCTCGAAGGATCTTTTTCCTGCTTTATATTTTTGAAATACAGTGTGTCAACATTATAAGCTGATTTAGCTGTAATTTATAGCACTGTGTGTTTCAAAGACGTGAGGGGATAAATATGTGTCTGTGTGTGTGTGTGTGTGTGTGTGTGTAGAGGGTAGATAAGGACAAATTTTACACCTCTTACTACCACTCGTCTCTGGGACAGGCCCTAAATGACATGGAAATTGAGTTCTGGAGACTCCCCGTAAAACAGATAAAGCTTGGAGGAGAAGATGAGAACTACTACTTCCCTCTCTATCAGACAAAAGCTATGCACCACGGGAGGAGAGGTCCCTAATGTAGCAAACAAGAGTTTTAAAAAGGGAATGGGAAAGAAAAACTGAGAGATTTTTTTTCTTTTTTTCCTCAGCTTGTTTCTCTTTAGGGAAATAGTCCAGTGTTGTGTCGGACCTGATGACTGACACCACGGAGAGAAAACAAGCCCAAACAAAAACAAACATACACACTCAGCCAACAGGCTTGCAGCTTTTTTTTTTTCTTTTCTTTTCTTTCAAGTAACACACTATGAGCAATCATGTTCATTTGAGTCTTTTTATAAGTAACTGGACAACAGAGCTTTTACTTTACTGTACATAACACAATCAAGTATGCTGTGAGTATGCTCTATTGCAGCACAATGGGGGCTTAATTGGTTGCTGCATGTAGCGCTATCCACTTGACTTCCACACCAAACTGGCAACACAGGATTAAGAGTGAAATACGGAGAGGAAATTTAAAAAAAGAATGAAGAAAGTGCGGCCTGATTCTCCAGCCTCCCTGTGTGGCGTGTGCCAGGAATAAGGAATAATAAATGCTCTGAATAAGACGGTTTGTGAAAGTGGACCACTGTTTAATATGAAAATAATGTCTGCTCGAACTGTGACCCGCTGACTTTTATAATAGAGCTGTGAAGTCTGCTGTGGAGCTCTGAGAGTTGGCATGTTAAACCGCAACCGCTGGGGTCAGCCTATCAAAACGCAATATTGAGTATGTATGTAACCTTACTTGGGAGAGGCTAATGCAGGTTCAGGTTCAGTGTGTTAATGAACCGTGCAGTCACATTGTCACCACAGGTTTTATCTGTCAAGTCAATGGAATGCAGAGGTCCTTATGGTAAGGAATGCTGAGCTGAAGGGGTTAATTAAGAGGGATGGATATAAAAAGAGGGGCCTGACCAATATGGATTTCGCCAAAAGAGGTAAGTAAAAGTGCAAGAAGTGTGCTTGTTTAGACTGTGTTGCTTTATCCTGTGCCCCTGCTTGATCATAGGCCTCTTGGGGCTCCGTTTTCGTGAATCAGGCGCGGCGTAGGCGTAGCTGCGCTAGATGCCGTAAGTAGGTGTGGTCAAATCTTTTTTGGCAACTTGGTGAACTAGGCGCAAGGCGCAGCGGAGAAATAGGAGGGATGCGTGTGTGAGTGTGATCACAGCCGACTTCAATCATGGCCAATCACATCATCTCCTCTCATCACCTTTTAATCCACTGTGGCACAGCTCGACATGGCTGGAGAGGCAGCAGACCAGATTTGCCAGCCAAACTTTACGCAAGAGGAAACTGATATCCTTGTCTGGGAGGTTCAGGCTCTTAATGGGAATTTATTTATAACATCACTGATGAAGAGCAATGTGCTCGTAACATCACTGATGTTGTGTTGTTAAATGCAGAAACATTCCAGATCAGTTTAGGTGCTTCATATCTGCAAACTTCACGTTCGGCCTGTTATCACACAGCAACAGCGATCATGCACACAACAGCTCGCGCAGATAAAAATCCACAAACCTCACAGAGCACGTCCTTTCCAGATCAGAGACAAGCCTTGTTTGTTTTTACAGCTCTTTATGGTTGAATCCAGTGTAAAGACATGTTCCATCTGTCCTGGACTGATGTTTTTAAAGTTAAAAATGATTTATAATAAATGAGTAGCCACGTGCCCTGCTGATGAAGGAACATCAAAGCTCGCACTCAGCACAGCTTACTCCTGCACAAAATTGCGGTTATGCCGAGATTTGCGCTTAGACTAGTCTTGCGTCAGGCACAAAAATAGAACCCTTGATGTTTACCTTTAAGATGTCGCCACAGGTTTTTTCTTTTTTCTTCTTTTTTTCTATTTTACGGAGCTTGCTTCATCCCTGGCTGACAGACACTGCCCATATATTGTTGACTGCTTTACCAGAAAAGTTCACTTCCTGCCATTTGTTAAAAAAAAGTATGAATTTAAAAACAGTGAGACATAACTGTGCATCATCATTACAAATATGTCCGGCTAATGTTATGTAGGGCATTTGAAACTCAGACATTGAGCATTTTTCTTACTGCAAGAAATTTTTCTTACCATGTCTACATGAATATAGCTGATATTACAAATGATGAATTTATTACTATCTTTGTATTTAGGTTAGAGGTACTGTAGGTGTATAGGCAATGAAATAAGCGAAGTCACAGGCAAAAGATTATGAATGCACCTCTCTGATGCCCTCTGAATCTAAAATCACATTTTCTCTACCTCTTCAATCTAAACTATTATGCCATTATGAACCAAACTCCATGGACATTTATGGATAAGTTTAATTTACAAAAAAACTCTTGAAAGTGAAAAAAGAGCTTCTCACCTTGAACTTACAGTCCTCTTTGTCCGCCCAAAATCATGAAGTCTTTTGTAGTTTCAGTGGTAGTTTTAGATTGCTGTGCCATTGCAGTGTGGAACTGTGACCGAAATAGAGAGGGGATACAGGGAATAAAATACTAAAAGTTAGACGCACAAAAACAAATTGTCTTGCCTTGAGCTACCCTGTGGCGTTTTTTTACCACTAGCAACACCATGGAGCAGTTATTTATGTGTGGATCCCTGTTTTGTGAGTTCTCGTGCACAGACATGCACACGCAGGTGAACTTTGGTGACGCAAAACACATTCCTGCCAATGGTTTCCAACATTTTCTCTGAGCTACAGGTGGTGACAGCCAAGAAACAACAGAGCACCAACAGATAAAGGAAAGAAGAGGACTGCTAGCAAGTAAACACTGAAGAAAACAGTGCAGGCTTTAAAAGGTAAAATTATCAGGTATTTAGAATTTTCTTTTTTGGTACGAACAAAATTCATTACCTAAGTCTTGTGCCTTCCTGCACGGATGGGAAAAAGTTTTAGTAAGGAATTATAAATTTAATTGATATTTTGAACTGAATGAACTAAAATAAAAAATAAAGTAAATTTCTATGTTCCCCGTATCATGTGTCATCTAGGGTATTCAGAGCCATTTCTGTTTGAAATTAGGGTTACAAAAATGCATTTTGTGAGGCCAAAAACATGTTTAATATGTTTCTCTCTCAATGAAACTTTTGTATAACTGCTTGGTTTCATAAACCATTTATTTGCATACTAAGTAATTTCTGCCACTAGAGATCAGTCCATCAAAACAGTGAAAACAAAAGACATATTTTGCCATCATCATGAAGTAGCAAGGGATTATGTGATTTGGTAATTTCACTGTTAAGCATTCAATCACCATTGTAGATGAAAATATATCCTCCTCAGGCAAAAATGTTTACAATACAGGAAATGTATAAATATGCATTTAATAGTTTATCTAAACATTTAGTCACATTTGCTGTCTCTCTTCCTTACTCTTATAGCAGTTTTAGAGAATTAAATGCACTGTAACTTAAATTAAAATGGCAGTTTTCGTTTAAGCGTTGTCTCAAAGTTATTTGTTGAAGTCTGGACATTGCTAAGAGGAAGTCAGCAGGCACAACGATCTGACGAGATTTGCTCACTTATGGATTCATCTCCATGTGAAGAAGCTATGATATGATTCATGTTTAACTGTTTTTGTTTAGTCTTCTTTGCCTCATCTCACCTGACTGTAGCATGACAATGACATACCCAGCAATTACTTCTGTGCGCAAAATATGATCAGAGCCGATGTCAAATGGCAAACACAATTGATAAAACCCCAAGTTGTACTAACCTCAAATTTTACTTTAATAATTCTGGCTCTCAAGAAAATAAATGATTAATGTGCTGAGCAGTGACGTGCCTTACTGATGGCCCAAAATGCTTCTGCCATCGTTAACAAGCTGCAATCCATCAACACAAATGCTGAGCTCGGGTGTTTAGTCGAACACATACTGTAAACAAAGCTCTTGCCAACATGCGGGGAAGAAAAACAAAAAACTCTATCACTGATAATGATCCACTGCCATTTAGAGGGGCAGGAAGCAGACAGGTTGCTCCGACAGTAAGTGGATGAATATTCCTTAAGCACTAGAGAGTAATTCACCAGCAGGACAAGCTGCCCTCCTCCAAGACAAATGTGTGTTCATAATGCAAGGGAACATTAGCGGGCGGGGTTTCCGAGGGAGGGTCTGCTCTTTATTTAATGTACTCCTCGCAGATGGATTGAAGCTGGGAAGCACAGCAACACAGTTAATATTTTGATTAGAACTCTGGAAAAATAATATTCGGCGATTGATAACTGCTGTCAACTGATGGCTCCAGACTCAGCTTTCTCCAGACACACTGATATCAGTGATAAACTAACTGATGACCTCTAAATTTAGCGTTGCCAAACGAGGATATCAGAAAAGGTCAGGAAATGGTACAATCCACACTAAGAACAAACAAAACAGGTGAAGAAAAAAAGTCGTATGGCGCAAAAATACCTGAACCTCTCTCACAAAATGTCAACTGCAGATAAACAAGCACAAATTCAATTCACAGTAGCTGCGACCAACAGCAAAAAATGTTGGAATGCAAAGATACTGTGTACTTGTTTGAATGTGAAATCCTTTCTTTACTGTAAATTTTGAGAGAAAAAAAATGAAGAAATAAAAAGAAATAAAAAAAATTTCTGCAATGATCCCTCTCACAAGACGTGCTGCAGGGAGAGAATATTTCATCAAAATAATTTATATCTGGGAATTTTTTGAAATTTGGACAAAAATTATATTGAGTAAACTCGTTTAAAAGTAAACTCTTATATTAATGGGCAATAATAAGCTACTTTTTACAAGTATGATAAAGACTGAGTTTAAAATAGGTTAAAAACAGTTGGCTCATCTTAAATCGTGACACTTTTCCCATTAAAAAAAAAAACAATAATAAATTTTTAAATCTGGGGGTCCCCGCTCTCTCTTTTTTTATTGAACAATGGGTCCCTGGGCTGAAAAAGGTTGAATAATCCCTGGTCTACAACAAATAGTTGATGAGTTATGAAAGGAGGCGGGGCTAAAGTGTGAGGGTGGAGAAAGTCACGACCAATCAAAGTGTGTGTGTTTCTCTACCAAGTTTGGCCATGTTACATATATCTCTTTAGATGTCATGTTACAGGCCACGCCTTCTTTCAGCCAATTGGCATGAATACAAGCACTCACCTTCACACACACACACAAACACACTTTTGACCATCATGCCAAATTTCAGCCTCCCAGGACAAAAACTGGCAGCAAAAGAGAGGCAAATTTTTGTGGACGGACCGACCAACCGTAAAGCGACCTGTAGAGCTACTGGTCACAATTCCTCAATGCACTGTGAGGCCCTTAAATTGTGCACACTGGACCGTTGTTTCCTGCAGGAAGTCCAATAACTCTATGCAAGCTAACAATGCCCTCAACCGACCAGCCATCGGTTGCTCGGCGCTCCCAGTGCAGGTGAAGGTAGATTGGTAGTGAGCAGCTGTCAGAAAGGCCTGTAATTGGAGCCCATTGCACCATTAGTCCTGCCCATTAGGCCTGTTATGATCACTGTCTGTCTCCGCTACACTTCTACAGTCACTGTCTCCATTTGACCCAGGGCACTCCCTCCCACATGGGGACGGAGCTGAGCCTTAATGACTTGTCACGTGTCCACCTGTGACTCTCCAGGCTGACGCTCCGGCATGACACGTTCCCCCGTGCGCTGTCTGATCTGTAATGGTCTCCATCCATACAGGGAATTGGAGTGTTCACCCAAGGCAAAAAAAAAAGAAAAGAAAATTGAATGATTGTATTCTGCTGTTTCTGTGCAAACGGTAGAAAGTGAGGGCCCAAGTGCCGGGAGAGAGGAAAGGTAATAGAAACTGTGTGGCGATGCGATGTGAGGAAAGTGAGTGAGATGTGAGTGGTGGGTGCGGAGTAGACATAAAATTATCAGCTGTCAGTGCAAATAGTTTGCTTTATAGGAGAGGCACTCAGATACTACCATTTCCCTCGAACACTGTGGTTAAGCTTAAAAGAAAAGAAAACTTGTCCCCTCTTTGAACTTTTCTTCAAAAGGGAGGAGATCAAACTCAAAAAAATCTTTCAACTAAAATCCCCAATTCACTTACTGAGGGTTATAATCCTGAGGCTGTGCTCAGTGTTTTCCAGCTCCTTCATTTAACATTTCTTCTCATTACCTTGTACCTTCCCAACTCTGTCAATACACAGAAATAATCTCAAGCATGACACCTCTAAATTGAATCTAATTGGAGCTAAATCCTGTTCGCAGAGCCGACGGCATATCGATTCTTTCCTCATTCGGCTAGAGCATGATGTGTACTGAATGTATCCCTGCCAGGAAGAACAAGTGGCGAATTAGCAGGGTGTGCAGCTGGGCTTGCGGCGGTCAGCTTTTGCTGTAACACCAGAGTTATTATGGCAACTACATGCTGCACCAGGGAAAAAAAAGGCTTGGA
>JAQFJB010000012.1:24177174-24190478 GCA_029874875.1 Naso minor | reverse complement strand
AAGGCACTGGCAAAAGATCTGAAGTTGGTCCCTGGGCGCTGTACTGCGGCAGCCCACTGCTCCTAGTATGTGTAGTTAAGGTTAAGGTTAACTAGGAATAGGATGGATCAAATGCAGAGGATCCGTTTCCCCAAGGGGATTAATAAAGTTACTTCTACTTCTACCAGGCCAGAGCAGATGGGGACTCTTCCCAGCTTGACGTGCCTGGAATACCTCCTTAGGGAGGAGACCAGGAGGCATCCTTACCAGCTGCCCAAACCACCTCAACTGGCTCCATTCAACGCAAAGGAGCAGCGCCTCTACTCCAAGTTCCTTACAGAACTTCTCGTATTGTCCCGTAATCGTAAGGGAGATGTCAGTCACTCTCCCGAGGAAACCCATTTCAGCCACTTGTATCCGTGGTCTTATTCTTTCAGTCATGACCCACCGTTCACCCTTCATGACCATAGGTGAGGTAAGGAATGAAGATTGAATGGTAGATCGAGAGCTTGGCCTTACGGCTCGGCTCTGTTTTTATTACAATTTTGTGATAAAGTGAGCGCAAAACCACTCCAGCTTCACCAGTTCCACGGCTAATCTCCTGTTCCATTGTGCCCCCACTCGTGAACAAGATCCCGACATGAACTGCTTCACCGGGGTAAGGACTCATTCCTTACTCGGATTGGACAGTCCACCAGTGAACTGCTAAGACACATGGCCTCAGATTGAGAGGTGCTGATCCTCATCCCATCTGCTTCACACTGCGAACTTAAAACTTTGAAATAAAAACTTTAAATGCACTTAACCCTCCTATTATGTTCGGTCAAATCTGACCAATTTACAAGATTTCTTTATTTAAAAAATGCAGTTAATTTCATTTGTGTGTCATGAGGTGCCATGACTTTGTTCACACATGGCATCTGCACACAAAATAAATTTTGAGAATTTTTATTCAGTTTTGTGTGTTTTATTGAACACGTATGGTGGTGGTGTTCCCGGTCAAAAATGACCGACCACTAGAAATAATTGGCTAAGACTGCATGTAGTTGTATATCATAGAGTTCAACCACATTCCCACACTTCTTTCCCACACCCCAACATGCAGGTGTGTTTGAGCAGGCACACACACACACACATGCACTTTATGCCCACCTTTTTGTCTATGAGAACCACCATGGGAACCCATCTCCAATAGAACTTTTACCCCATGGGAACCACACCTGTTGGAGATCCACACAAAAAAAGCACGCAACATTGTTTCAGTGACACATAAAACTTTCTCACAGCTCTAGTATACAAAACTATTTTAAACCTTTGGTAAAAATTCATTCTGTGGCAGCACACTGGCTAAGTGATGTACTGTACGTGAGGCTAGTACAAAACTTGTAATGTTCACCAAAATTTGAGTTAACAAAACGATATAACACAACATTAGATACTAAAATATGTATTTTTATGGATTTATAATTGATTGATTTGATTTATATGATTTTTATAATCATCTAAAATTGGATCAGTCATTTTTGACCGGGAACAGTAAGATAATTAAGCTGAAATGAGCAGAACAGGAGGGTTAAACACACCGAAAACACTTAAAATAATTGTTGGGTAGTATATTTTTATTGCAGCACAGTTACGACACACATCTCCTTAAGAATCTTAAATAAGTAATCAAAAATCATAAGGTTTTCCTGCACAAATAAGGGTTAAAAAAAAAAAGAAGTTATCTCACCTCATTGGAATGCATGTATTTGCACACGTTATTTAACTTTTCTTTCTTTCTTTCTTTCCTTTGTTTTTTTTTTTTTGAGGTGGATACAATGTGCAAACCAAGCCTCCAGCCATGGTGACAGGTTGGACAATTCAAAATAGCTCAGGAAACTAATACAGGACTGTACTTCAGTGAGAGAGCTTTTTCAAGTCATTCATATGTGATTTGTCACGATTATCTTAATTCATGATTATCCCAATAATTAAAATTCAACATGATTAAAGGAAAATTTAAACTCAGTTTTACTGGAAGCCGATGACGGGAGACTAATTTTTGTGAACAGCCTGGATACGGGTAATTCTTTGAGAGCATTTCTTCATAATTGTACAAATACATTTTACCCAAATGATCACATTATGCTAGTGTAGACACAATTATCTCAGTGTATGTTATATGTTAGGTTAGGCATTTTTTCTGTATAGATGCTTTTTCTACACAAAATAGACATGAGCCATAAAGCCCTTCCATACACCAACACGCACACATACACACACGCACACATGCGTGCACACACTCTTGAAGTATTTGGACAGCCCACAGAAAGTGCAGAAAAGCAAATGCCCCTAAGTGCAGCTTTAGTCCTTTACAAGAGGAGTTTGAAGTATGTTCTGTGTCCACTTAGTGCCTTCACTTGTTTAAGTGCTCCGTTTGACCTTCTCACGGTCTCAGGGCCAAGTACTGAGCTCATCACCTCTTAAGCCTCAGACAAACCATAACCGACATCAAAGAACTAGTTGTGGTGAAGGTCGACTGTTGCAATGCCACACGTCAAAAAGTCAAAAAGTCAAAAAGTTACACCTGAACACACCGCGAAGAGTACAGCTGATGGCACCTAGCATGTGTATTCTGTGCCTACACCACATTTAATAACCCTAATCAATCAAAGTTCAACATGTTCATTGGCCACTGAGGTCGTCAATCCTGAGCCTATCCCTTTTTCACATAGAAATAAACATTGTTATACACAAAGGCTTTATTTCATGAGTCACTTTGGAACTTATTAAGATTCCATCAGTTGTTAACAAATGTTTAAAGGTCTCTTGTAGTGCCAGCTGCTGTGTATATATATACATAAAAATTCAGAATGTCAGACACTGAATGCAATGCACCCTGGATTTTCACAATCATGAAACAAAAATATTTAGTTAAATAAATGCAACATCAATGGCATTCATGCTGCCTTTATAAAAGGATGACATTTACAGACCATTGACATTTTAAAAGATTGGATAGGTCAAAGTTAAAGAGTGTGATTGGTTTGATGCTGTATTTCAAAGCCTGATTTGATTTTCGGAAGATTTTCTTCTGGAAAAACGCTTAATGGCAGTCATTTATGTGCTTCCACCCTTTAATGCTCTCAGCGCTCCTTTCAAAGGATCCGTGAATAGAGGAGCTTGACAAATGGTTGTAGCAAGTTCCCAGTCTGTTTTCTTCTGTCTGTGTCTCCAGGATGCGAATCAATAGACGGGGTCAGTTGGAGGGATCTGTGGCCGCTTTTTGGCCCACTTCTCTTAGCATCAGAGCCAGATAACCTGCTTTAACTAGCACACTACAGGGACACTGACGAAGCAGTGTCTACATGTTGACGTGCATCTCATAATGTGTCACACAGCTCCTCCAGCAGACACATAATAGACCTCTAACAGACCCAAGGGAGACTGTTAAAATAGCACAGCAGGTTAGCTAAGACTAGCAGTGAAGCATTCCCATGAGGGAATCATCAAATAGACACCAAAGGGATTGATCGCTGCCTTTAGCCTCCTCCTAATAGTCACACATTGGACGGATACGACTTCAGGAATGAGTCCCAGGTGGATATGAAATACTTCACAGTGCCTGCTAGTGCGGGTTGTAAACAGAAGCCAGGGGATATAAGGGAGCTGAGGTGGGTTTGGTTTGCTTGGTGAGCAGGCAGGTGGTGCTCTTTGTTGGCTTTATGGTTAAATGAGGTTGTGAGGTGGGGGTGGTGGAGAGGGTGAGAAGTTGACACAGAGCAAATGTTAAGAGACTGTCTTTCTGCTGCAAAGGTGCAGTCTCTCCGCTTACCTCATCATAACACTTTATAGATGTTGTTTTCCCTCATTTATTTCTCATATTTTCTCGGACGTGTGCATCATATGACAAAAGTGCAGGGGAGGGAGGTGATTAAAAACAGCAGAGAGAAGCGGTGTAGCCCTTTCATCAGTGTCCACTTCTGCTGTTCAGCCTCATCATCTCCCTCCAACTCTCTGTGGATCCGCGAGGTCTAACGAAGTAAGCACCTTCTGTCCTCCCCAGCCTACCCGGACTCTTGATCTCCCCAGGCCCTCTGCCATCCTTCACTGGTCTTAATGACAGACATTTATTTAATTCAAGCTGGTGGGAAATGAGATTACTTCCAATAGGGGAGTGCAGAGAGCTGAGCCAGAGAAAACGAAGGGGAGAAAGAAAGTGAAAAATGTGTGTGTTGTAGCCCATCAACCTGCCACCTGCCTGTCTCTGCAGTTACTTTAGAGCAACACATTTAGTACATTTCAGAGCACTGCTTGTCATTCTGTCACCAACTCCATCATGGCTCACTGTGGCATGCCCGATTGAGTCAGCAGGAGGACGATGACAGAGATGATGTTAATGAAGATGACGATGGAGTGATGATTACAATAACACTGTAGATGCCGTCGTTTGGTAATATGAACCCATCTGCAAGACACAGCAGATATCATCTAGCCACCTCTTGTTTCTTTATATTTGCAGAATTTCTTTTTTTAGAATATTGCTCTCCACCAGACACCAGAGTCAGGCTCCACTTGCAAGTGGAAATAAATATCACTGTTGTGGGGACATAAAGCTGTTTTCACAGTCACACTATGGGGAATCACCATCCTTATGGGGACAAAACACAAGTCCCCATTATGTGAATCGTTAAACTTTAGGGTGATAGACTGGTTAAATGGTTACAGTAAAGGCCTTTACACTCGGGATGCGTTTGATATTTTTGAATATTTTTCAAACTGCTGAATGGGCATGAGTGTTTCACACAGAGTGGGATAACGAGCTACAAAAAAAGCGGCCCATTTTGTTTTTCAGATCAAGGTAGATTTCTCTTTTAACTTTTGCGCTGAGAACAAACGCATCAACCAATCATGATGGATGCGCATTAACTGTCTCTCCAAGCGTCACCAAGCGTTGTTTGACAAACAACATGCAAATTATAAAGACAAAGATCTTAAAGACAACATTTGGCAGATCAGTTGGGTCTGCAAATGGTGAGTAACGTTAACTTATGTAGTTTCCTTTTGGATGAGGTAACATTAGCTAACGTATGTTAATGTATGGGAGGCTATGTTAACTTTTCACCTATCCTATATGGCTTACATTTGCCTGTTGTTAATGCCAGTGATGTGTAGTGTCGTGTTTTTACTCAGTAATTTGTGCTTGCTGGCTGATAAGCTCTGCTTTGTTTTAATATGTTATTTTTAACATGTGAGGCCATTTTTTTCCTCTTTGGAGTGAGCTGTCAAAACTCGTTCGCAAATTCATATTCCCGTGTTTCTGTTGCAAAGTCGTGTCGCTGCCAGTGTGAAGAGTTTTGATCCAACCAATTAGCATTTTCGTGTTGTTTGTTCGTTATGCACAGAGTGTGTAAAGGCCTTCAGTCTCCATGAAATGAATCTAGAGACAGGAGACATAAGCTCAGTGTACCACTCTTCACACACAGACACGTAGGGACTGGGCACACACATGCAAATGACTGCTGTTAGATTTACTGTGAGTTGTCAGATGTATGCACACACACACACACACGCGCGCGCGCGCACAAACACGCACACTCAGCCGAATGCAAATCATAGGAGATAAAGCACACACGCGCTGAGCCTACAGAGACATGAGGCCGCTACAGAGGAGCACTTGGCTGCCTAAAGACCCCGAAGCACATGTCAACTCCTCCCTCCATCCCACATCGGAGCTCTGCATTTTAACTAAACATCTGGCTGTGTCAGCACCAGTTCATCACAGCAGGGACCCCCTCCCCCCACCCACCTCCCCCTTTCTTTCTCTGCGACTATCTCTGCATGTCGGGAGGCTGCATTCTGAGAAAACGGCATCACACATTCTGATTCATTGTGATTCAGTGTTTATGAATAAGCATTGTCCATGCATATTCATGTATTTTAATCATTAGGCGGAGACTAAAATTGCTGGCTTGTCTGGACGACAGCACATACTGTAGGCGTAGGGCATATACATGCTCGTACGCATATGCCAAACGTCCTTACACATAAGATGTTAACATGCTGGAATGAAACCACCTAGGCTACAAAAATTAATCGGCTGCTACCTACAGTGCATTAATATTAAGGTTGAGTCACCCCATTAAATGTGTTTAGCCTCCAGGGAAAGCGCTTAATGTTAGCTGAGAGAAAGTACAAATAGCTTGGAACAAGCCGGGTCCATTTTATGTTTAGGGTCTGACAGCATACATTAATGTATGCTCTCTGCACAACGGGGCTCATACAGCTGTGAGGCTGTTAACATTGAACGCCAAGACAATCACTGTATAGGCATCTGACATTGTGAAGAGAAATAAAAGGGGGAACAGGTAAGGCCGTTGGAGCTGCCTATTCATTAAAGCAGTTCAGGTAGGAAATTTCACCCTTCAACGAGAGGGTCATTTTCATCAAAATGAGTCATGTTCAGTGTTTAATTTCTCTCAGCTACGCGGCTATATTATCGATGTAAAAACTGCCACCAATCAAAAAAAGGTCTACTTTTCATTTCTGCACCTGCTGCTTTCCCCGAAGTGTTTCAGATCAAAACATCAAGAAAAAAACAAACTGTAATCTGCCCCCATCCTCTATATTGTTTGTAGTTATTTGTTCTTTCAGATGAATAAAGAGAGTTGTTTTCTCATATTGTTATTCCCTCTGTTGATTTTATTGAGTCACTGTCTCTCCGTTTCTCCCTTCACAAAAACTGACGCAATTGACAGTCCTTGACAGAGTAACTGAAAAACAAAGAATGATTTGGAAATAACAAGCCCCACGCGGACCGTGTTAAGTAACTCTCATGTGTTGGGTCCACATTTTTTCAAACCCTGGAGTGTGGCGTGTGCTGAGAACCTGCAACCTATTCGGATAGATTCTCTTTGCTGGTTGACAAGGTTATTGGCAGGATTGATACCCTTGCCTGAATAACTTTGGCTTCTTGTCTTAACTCATTCTCAGCTGGGAAATTAGTACATGAGCTCCTGACAGACTATCTGATAGATGGAGAATTAAGGAGATTGCGTCCACTGAAAAAACAAAATTAGCCTCATAATCACTTTGGAGCTTTTTCCTCTAACACGATCTGTTCAGAAACCTGAATAATGAGTGAACACCAGATGTGTGAACGAATGGGCCACGTTTTTCAGGTGTTTATGGCGTAAAATCTCACCCACACCCGCAGTCTGTAAAAAGTGGAGTGATGTCAAAGCACTTGAAACCACAAAGTTGTGTTCACTAAGTAGTTGTCAATGCATCCCCATTGCAGCCTCGCAGTTTTGAGTGCAGTGCACGTAAGCAATGCTTATCTCCAAAGAAAACGGGGCCTTTACTGATTACAGTGTATTGGCAGTTGGGTGTGTGTAACAGCAGTCTCCTGAAGTGCCCCATTACCTCTGATTTAAAGTGTGTAAAGAACAACAGTCCCGACAATACAGTCCCTTCTCTGACAACACAGATAGCATTCAGCTCACGGAGAGGAGGGCTGCAGAGAGAGAGAGAAAGAGGCAAGTTATGGGAGAGAAAATGAGTTTTATTCACAGGCAAATAACCAAATTTTCTGCCCTCACCAACATTTTTGCATTCAACCTTTTTTTCTCCTGTGTTTGGTCTTTGGCCCAATAAAGACTTTATGTGTTTATGTGATTTGATGTGCTTCAGAGAGAATACACCGAAAAGCTTTTAACTTTGTCTGCGCACACGTTTATTCATGCAACATTAGGCTAAGTAGTTACAGACCTCATGTTAACAGCAAAGTGTGCTTCAAAGCATGTCAACCATACCGAACCTAACCAATTGGGCCTTTTTTTTTTCTTTACTAGAAACATGACTGATCAAAATAAATGATTATGTCAAAAATACTCACAAGTGCAGTCAAACCTGGCAAAGGCGCCTTAACGAGTCAATCGGAGCAGTCGTGAGAGAAATCATATACGTACTCCTCAACATGCTGACTGGTATCATTAATCATTCTGTACTCTGCATCCAAACACACTTTGTTGTTGCTGGCCTGTTAAATATCATGAAGTAAACAGCATCTCTATAGGCATTATAAAAGAAGCACCACACAAACATTCTGCTAATCGTAACTCTCAACAAATGTGTTTGTGCACCTGATGCTCCAGCTCACACCTTTGGTCTCAATCAGCACCTTTATTTTTGTGTTCAAGTTTTGGCAAGCTTCACATTTCCAGTCACAGTGGTGAAACAATGTTTGCCCTAGAATTTTTTCAGGTCTGTTGATACAGAAAAAGCCCTTAACAGACGCGGCACTCGGAATGTCTTATTGGTATGGTTGGCTTCGGTCAGAGGGTACGGTCAGCAATTTAATTATTTGCATTCAAATTGTTGTTCATCCTATATATTAAAAACTTGAAACAAACTAAACACAATAAGGAGTGGATGGCTCTCACTCATTGAAAGGTTGTGTGACGCTCAAAACAATTAATCAGCCGTTTCAGCGCGGCCATCATAGACTGAAACTGCAACAACGAGGGAGAGGTTAGCTGCTTCGAGCTTTAAAGCAAGGCACACAGGAGGTCATGGACACAACTGATTAAGTTGTTTTCACAGTACATCATGAGCAAAGTGTGCATGATTCACTGCTGGACTTAATCTTTCCTATCTTTATTTTTGCTCCCTGGTTCGGGTGAGAGAAACACCACTAACATGTGCATACGCCCGTACGTCACAGCTCACCATAGGTGATTTAGTAAAATAGAATGATCCGCAGAGGGTGTTTTATTTTGAAAATTCACCAGATTCTCTGCCGTGTCTGTGACTTCCTATGTGCAGCTTTACACAGCTAACCTCTCGCGGTGTATGTGCTCGGCCTGCCAGATCAGCTCGGGGTCCTGCGCATATAGAAGATGTAGCGCATTATGATTGGCTGTACGGTGGTCTGTCATTATGATTGGTTATTGCTTCCAGCAACCAGTTGTGCACATGCGCAGCATAATAAACTTTAAAAATGACTGTTTCATCTTCTAATAGCGATAGCATGTTAACACAAAATTACAACATGTGTTAGCATGCTAGCACTATTTACTAACGATTACTACTTCTAGCATGCTAGCACCTTAGCGTGCTAGCATGCTATTCGTAATTAGCACTTAAGCATATTAACACAATCATTGTCATTATAATCAACCAATGCTTTTTTACCCTCTATTATATGAAGCACTTTGTAACCTTAATGTCCATATTTCTGTTGACACAATATCAGAATCACATTCAGTAACATTAGTCTGTGTAGCAAGCACAGCACACACTCTCCAGTGTAAATTACTCAAGTGTGTGTGACAGTAATCCTTGGCTTGTGAAACTCACACGATAATTAGACGTGTTGTTTCTTCATTGTGCAGCTGGTGCAACCTTATTATATTAATAATAATGTGACAAGAATGTGTTAAAGATCTGCTTATTTTAAGGACATAAACACATCATGGTTTGGGTTCAAATAAATTATTCTCGCAAGATGTTTTGCGGGTTAATGCGTTACGTCCTCTGTATGTGCTGGACCCCAAGCCGGTCCAGCAGGCTGAGCACATCTGGTACTTACAGCGGCTTCACTGTATGATTGCCTCTGCTGAAACGGTGGATAAATTGTTTTGAGCATCACATAACCTCTGCAAAATGATTCGTTTCATTATCAGAGTTTAATCCACACACTTTGGAATGTCTTGAGAAGCCTCACGATCCATAGTTAAGTTAGCAGAGCGCTAACCGGTAGGCAATCTCAGGATAGCAAAGGCATAACCCACCTTCCTCTGTGTCTGATTGGTTTACCTGAGATTGCTCGCTAGCTTACATACTCCAACTATGAGAAGCAGGACAGAGGTGAGAGTCATGCTTTCAAGTTGTGTGTTTTACTTATTAGAAGAGAAAACGCCTTCAAGATGCAGACCAATGTGTTTGGTAAATGTAACACTATTTTGTATAACAAGTTGCTGGAACAAGTAACAAGATGCCGGAGTGTACACCTCCACAAATAACGCAGCTGCTACCGCTAAACTCTGATACTGCAGCATCCTGTAGCAGCCTCCGGACGCAGTGAGGAAATACTAAAGAGTAGAACTGCTATCATGAAGTGATTTGCTTCAACTTGTAACCCTCAAGTACAGTATGAAAGTATCTTTGGTCCTAGAAGTGAAGCTGAGTTGCTTTTGTAGGTAGCAAGCTGGTTAGCAAGACATGCTAACTAATACAGCTTACATTAGAGCAGATAAATACTCTGTTTTTATGTGTCCCTCATACTTTTGCTCTTAAATATTTCATTTTAAAAAGAAATATAAGTAGGGGTGTAATGATACACTGATGTATATTCCGACAATCAATCTACATTAATAGGTAAACAGTAAATTGTCCTTCTTGTGTGACTTGTATCGATCTGAAATTCGTTTTACAAAGCAAAAATCGATTGTATCAATACTGAGAATTAGTGCCTTGTATTTAGATATCACACATTGTCATGTGGATGTGTTTTTCTGTTATAATGGTAAATAGTCACAAATGTTATTCCAGTTCATTCTCCGTCATCCTGGGCATGCGTTTAATGCATCAGCAGCATTATTTCAGATAGGCCTAATGGCGGATCATGGCAGGAAAGCACCAGGAGAACAAGAGATTTAAGTCCATGTTTGCGGTCCACACAGATTGAATCGAGGTCTTGCACTGAACATTTGTGTTGTTCAGTGTATCAGGCTTTTCCAGCGTTTTACTTTCTCTACCACTTCATACCACTTCACTTCACTTCAAAGGCATTTTCTATTCATCTATTTCTGGCAAAAAATCGTTGCTGTATCAATTTCTAGTCTTTAAATCGTATCACATCGTATCGCTCTAAATAAGCCCATATTGTTCTTGTATTGTATCACCAACAATGTATCACAATATCCATTGTATCATTGTTAAAATGTGTTACTACATTACTACAGTATATAGAAGTGTATAAAGTACTGCTTTTTCCTTTTTACAGCTTCAACGTGCGGAGAGTTCTTGACAGACCTGCAGTGCCTCCCCCAGTTGATAAGCTTTGATTGGATAATCTCTGTTCTGCGGATGTATTCAGTGACCGAGCACTCACTCATGCACACACACAACAGATGTGCTCATCGATACATAGCTATCCTTTAAAAAAACAGTGCGTCTTTTCCTCTGCAGGCTGTTTCTTAATTACTCACCCCACAGGGGGATTCGACACGACAGACTGTAAATACAAACACACGTGCACACACACACACGTCCCCCCTGGTGGTCAGCCCACTCTGCAGACATGGCTGGTAAAGTTCATCAGCTTGTACTCGGCTTCTTCTGTGTCTGTATTAATTGGAACAAAGCGGGCTTACTCGACATGTTATGGTGAACTTTGCAGGAAGCTTCAGGCACATTGTGGAACCAGAACACTAATTGAGTGAATGAGTATCAGGCAGTTTGCTGCGGTATGATTACGCCGTGTAATATACTGCATTTACATTAGTGGGAGAGATTTATTAAAGCATCGGACCTACGGGAGCTATACATGACTATGGACAGGCCACACGCGCACAGATGCAGGCACACACACACACACACACACACGCGTACTCATAGGATCCTGTGCACAGGCTGAGAGGCCAGCGGACATATCATGACTCTTATATAAGCTTCCCACCCCCAGAGGTATTTATATCCCTCATTTGTTATCTATAATAAGACATCTCTCTTTTTTCTCACTCCGTCACCAGACTCCACGGCCCTGCTGCGGGAAAATCCTGATTAGTGTCCTGATGACTTGACAGAGAGCGATCGAGATAGAGATACAAAGGCGGAGAGGGAGGGAGAGCGAGGTAGAGGAAGAACAAAAAATGTAGAAAGTGACAAGAAAGATGTATTTCTGTAAATGCCAAATGTGTCTGAATTATTGACAATACTGATAATTCCACATCAGACTGTTTGACAGTCGACTGATTTAATGGCCCACATGTTTTTCTCATGAGAAGTGTGTGTGAGTGTGCATGCATGTGTGTGTGTGCTGGTTCTGTGATAAGGCCAGTGGTCAGATCTGGTGTGTGTCAACACCACCTGAGTCCCTAGTTAGTAACACCGCCTGAAAAGAATACTTCTGTCAGACATGGCATCTCCCGATGTGCTGTTCGCTAATTTATCAATTTGTCTGAGGGAGAAGAAACAGCTGGAAAAGAGGAGACGTACTGGTAATTATCACAGGGGCTCTGATCAGAGGATGGAGCAGGAATGTGTTCGAAAAGGCAAAGAAAAACAGGAGAGGGAGCAGACTGTAAAGCTGATTCCCCTTGTTCTAGTAGCTTGTTGTGGAAAAAGCAAAAGAGGGGTAGTGTCAGAGGAAGGGCTCAATATGTCTGAAAGTGGGGAAAGCATGGGAAGACAGGAATAGGTGGTGGGCTAAAGAGTGGGAGAAGAGGAGAGGGGAGAAGGGGAAGCAAAGGACTAAACAAAGAGACTAATATTTGCCCTGATGTGGGACAGATGCACCTACGGTGAGACTGTTAAAGGTAACTCGATTCAAGTGCCCAATGAAATTTTGCTGTGTAAGAATAAGTGTATAGCCTGCCCATCCCCAACCTTCTTCTTCTTCTTCTGAAACCTCCTCCCCCCTCTGTTGCCACTCTGTGCAGCCAAGCTCAAGTCTTCTACAATACCCTAATGAGAAAAAGCTGGTAGGAAAATCCTGGACTGAGTCCTACATAAACTTACAGCCATCTCACGGAACAGCCCAAAGAGAGGGGGGCTGAGGAAGAAGGAAACACACTGAAAGAAAGTGAAAAATTAAACTAATCCTGAAAGGTCATTTCCCCATTCTATGCAGTACACAATGTATAGACTGTGGGGTGTATGTATCTATATGTACATCTTTACAGTTACACATCAAATGAACTTGAGATCTTGGTAGCATAATGCCTAAGCCTATGGTGTTTCATGCTAGCAGAAAATTAGCATTACTACAAGCTGGAAAATGTATCTTTTAGATGTTGAAATATGTTTATTAATATTATCTTTTAAATGACTTTTCATCAGTAAATGAATAAGTTGAGTACTAAAGCAAACAACCAACTAACTGATACCATTCACTTCACAGTTCAGCTATCTGAATTTTGTACTGGTACTAGGGCTGGGCGATATATCGATTATATTCGTTATATTCGAGTATGAACTGATGCACGATATAGCAGATGACCATATCGTCATATTCAAGTTTTCAATGTTTCCGCTGGTCGTTGCTAAGGGTCAGTTATTTTCCTTCAGTCAGCCATCAAGTATGTAGATTAGCTCAGGCTGCAGAATAATAGTTCCTG
>JAQFJB010000012.1:23864478-23877393 GCA_029874875.1 Naso minor | reverse complement strand
TGAGCGTGTGTGTGTGGGACCTCAGGTCTGGAGGAAGGCTTTCTCCAGAGCTGGAGGTAGCAGCCTACCTGCCCCCTCCCACACCCCACCCACTCTCTGACAGCCGGGTGATGTCCTTGGCAGCACTGACAGGAGTCGCACCGTTTCCCATGGTTACAATAAGAATATTACACTATCACTACAGCAAACAGTCATTCAGCTAAACTACACAGGTCTATCACAGACAGGTCTGAGCAAAACATTATAGGATTCTCCTTAAATGTTAAGGAAACCACACATTAACTGTCAGATGTGACTATAACAGGAAGCGTTAACGTTTCCAGCAACAGACAAACTTGCAGAACTTGTTTCTTTTGCAGTCCTTATAGAGGTATTCACCCTATCTGAACCTCTCCATGCTGAATACCAAACAGCTATGTGTCACAGCTGATTCATTTTTGCTTGTTTGTTTTGTTTAGGCAAATAAACAGACCAAGAGTTGTGGTTCTTACGTCATCAAATTAAAACCAAGTTTCTAGGAACTGATCTGAGGCAACTTAATGACACAAATGACACGACGACACACCTTGACTGCTTTCATTGCTGCGATTACAGGTGTGTTGTTAAGTAATAATGTATTATTGCCAGAGAGGACGCCAAGGAAAGTATCAGCAGTGACTGTGCATTAAAGTCACGGAAAGAACAGTCACATGAAAGAATCAGAATGATGTGGCAGAGTTATAAATCTTTCAGGAGACACTGGTGTGAGAAGCTACTGCAGACGTTTCCAAACTTTTTTAGCTTGAGACCCAAAAGAGACGTTTGATGTTTCTCCCAAACTTACAACAATACATCATGTATTGCAAGTTAATCTATATTTATGCATAAAGTGTTGATAAAGGACATAGCAACCTCTACAAGATGTAGAGGAAGTTTATGTATTTCATCATAACTGTACATCAGAGCAATAATCTGATTTGCTGATGTTACATTTTTCAATATCTCACACAGTATGTAGCCTACATACAAGTCCGCACGTCTCGTATGTGTGGGAGGCACACAGCATCCGAGCTGCACAGACCAGCCGTGCAAAAAAATCTGCTCTTCTTCCAACTGGAGAGCCAATGACAGCAGATCGGTGACCCATTCTGGGAAATTTGTCAAACACTCAGCTACAGGATTTTTAATGGCTCATATTTTGCCCTCAGTTTAGAATAAAATGTAGAGATTTGTTTTGATCATGACGTCAAAAAAACTTCAGGAAATAGTTCAGTGTCTACTCGTATGTCCACCGAAACAGCTGTGAAACACAGGAAAAGAGCCGATGGAAGGTCAGACGCTGAGGTTCAGACATTGTGAGGCAGGACAGAAAGGGGAAGAAACAGTTGAAGGTCAGATGGCTCCAACCAGACCTTAAACACATTCCTCCCTAAAGGGCAAAGTGATCCACCCCCGGCCCCCATAACTAAACTGTAGGCCTCAAACATAAGCCTCACATACCTCCCTACAGATTTAGGATATTTTAATTCAGTTAGTTTTAGTTTAGCTTATACTTTTACATTTCATTTTAGTTCTGTTGTAGTTAGTTTTCAGTGAGTGTTTGCTAGTTTTAGCTGAGTTTCAGTTGTTCAGAAAGCTTTAGCGTTAGTTTTTATATTTTAAATTTAGCTTCATTTATGTGCAACATGTCAGAAGTGTGTGGCTACATATACGCGAATACATTTACAAAATGTGCTTCTAAATATTTCTCATTTAAATAACTGTAAATATGTCATATGTTTGCAGCATGAGACAACTTCAACTTTCATTTGAACGTGCAACCTTCTTTGAAATAACAGTAAATGAACCTGAAACCTTATTGTTAAAAAAGCTACAACTGATATGAATTTGATTGTTCTTATTTTATTTTAGCAAGTTTTGTAACCAGACAATATTGTCTCAGTTTAGGTTGAGTTTTTCTTACAAGGATCGATCGGGAATAGCCTCGTATGACCATGGAGTAATACAAAGTCATGCTTACTCTGCTCTGTGCACCAGGCTATTTACAGAAAATGACTGTTTGCATTGTACAGTTTTGAGGGAGATGCAGTCTGTAGCCTATACTGCAGGCATGAGTTAAAGTGGACAGCTGCACAGGCTGAGACTTGCACTGAGGCTTCACAGGCACGAGCACAAGAGTTTTACGAATCAATTTAACTCCCAAAAGAATAAAAAAAAACTGAACAAACAAAAGTTTGTCTTCTGTGTGAATAGTGCTGAAAAGTGACCTTGACTAAACCTTCTGCAGACCCCTGACCCAATAGGTACTGTTGCCAAGAGCCAAGTTCTCTGGTGTTGGTAAACTTCTGAGGGAGGATTGTTGTCTTTTGTGGAATAGAACAAACAGGAAGTGCACTGGACGCTTATGTCAACATCATAAAGGTGTTACAAATACATGTTGTAATTATGACTATGCTCTTTACCAGGACAGAACAAAATACTGCCCACCGCCACCCTTATGAGGAAGTATGTCATTTGCAAAACATTGTAAAATTCCACTGGCAAACACTCCGTGTCTCATTTTTATATTGTTGTAATTCTAAGAACTTTTCCATGTTCTTTCTTCAAAGACATGCAGTGCTAAACAACAGCTGAGAAGTCACGCTCTATTTGGGTCACATCTAATCATGGCCGACATCCCATATTTACAGCAGGGAAGCCAAGTCATTCTTATGATTAGCATCCTCTAACCTATCCCCTAAATACAGCAGGGGCACCATGTGATCCAAGTGGGGGAAAGGTACACAGTGCACAATCTTAACATTAAAATGATGACCTTTCCAGACGAACTCTAAGTCAGATGGCGGAGTCCCAAATAACCACTCCACTGCTGCGGCTATTTATAGCAGCTTCTCAAAGCCTTACAGGAACATGTGAAAACAATAGAACCAAGGTCCACAGAAAAAAAAATAAAAATCTGGCTCATGAACAGTCCAGCTTGACTTTATAAAGTTTTATTTACAACCGTGTTGACAAATACAGAGGAGGCCTCCATTTTTTTAAGGCTTCACCATCTTGCTCATGTTTTCATGTGAGGTGAGACGGCGGCCTGTGTTTACTGGAAGCATTTTACTCAACCCGCATAAACACACATGCACAGGACCTTTCTCAAGAGATGTGTCACAACTCATCCATGCAGCACAGCTCGCAGTTACCCCACTACTGCTTTCACAAAGCCCTGTGTCCTCACACTAACAGGAAGCAGACAGCTGCCTCTCATGGCTCCATTATTAAGACGACACACAGCTGATTGGCAGCGGTGGCAATGATTCATTCAACTGGTTTCAGTTCATGTGTGGACATTTTATCCTTGTGTCGAGGAAAAACACTCTTGGGTTGAGGTGTAAGTCATTAGGGAGGCTATATTTTACTGACAGTCGGCGTCCGACTTTGCTTTAACTCCTGAAGGCAAAAAACAGGCGACATTAAGACAACACAGGTAACAGTGAGGGTTTTAGTTTCACTCTCTGTCCACAGCTGGTTGGTGTGTGTGTGTGTGTGTGTCTGTTACTTGCACATTAGTACGTTGTTACAAAGGAGACCTCAAATAGGCAACCAAGCATTTGAATACACAAAACATGAACACTAAAAATACTTCATGTCTGCACACAGACACACTTACAAACAGCCAAGATCTAAAAATTACATACAAACATAAGAGTAAGTAATAAAAACAGACGAGGCCCACAGTGAGCCGAGCTGCTGATTTCTACTTCTGACAGCAGAAACAGGTGATATCAGGTCTCAATGTGTGTTACAAATGTCCAGCTCTGACTGCTGTTTTTTTTTTTCTCTATGTCCTCCCTTCATTTCAGAGAACATTTCCTCAACAACCAGTCTAACATGGAGTCCCCCGAGGGTCTGTAATCTTCATGATCCTTTCCTGCACAAATCAGCTTGTCCGCCCTCTCTGCTGAGCTGCTGTTCCATCATTAGCAGTTCTGCCTGGATTTCCACCAACAGTCCTCTGGGTCTCACTGACTTTGGCAGACCGTTGACCCACTCTTGGCGCCTGCAGCGGCTTTCTTGCGTCTCTTGTTGAGCAGCGGGTTGCTGGACGTGTTGAGATCTTTGATCTTCACCTGGTCGTAGTCCACGCGCATTGTCGCTAAAGCGCTGGTCATCTCTTCCTGTGAGAGACAGGACAGAGAATCAGGTGTAGCAGAGTGTGTCAGTTCAGTGAGGATTACTCCAGTGAGAGGGTGTGTCACGCAGAGCACGTCTGTCGTAAGTACTCCTTTGCTTTGTTCTAGTCCTTTTTCTTAAGTCTTAAGTCTTTTAAGTGCGACAGCATTTTTTAAATGTTGCTTTCAGAATTTTAAAATGATTGAACGATCACTACTTTCACCCCTCTATATTATAAGAAAGTTTAAAGCTACATTTTGGCAATTACGCTGACAGTATTCGCTGAAGTCAGTTAGCTTAGCCTAGCTCAGCATAAACACTGGAAGCAGGGGAAACAGCTAGCCTGTCCGCCAGCTCCTTAAAGTCACTAACGTCCTCAATCACTCATCATGTGTTTAATTCCTGCTAGGACAGAAGTGTAAAAAAGTCAATGTTTTACTAGGAGTTATGTGTCGGACGATTTCTTGGCAGGAAACACTTTCCAGATCACCAGTAAACACTTAGGTAAGTTCCGTCCTCTTTTTAAGAAGTACACTAGCACAGAACCCCTGGAAAAACCACAACTTGTTCAAGATAACATGAGATAAAACATTTTATTATGTGAGCTTTCGAGGTGCTGCTCAGTTGATTTCATAAACTGCAGATAGAGCAAAGCTGTTTTTTGTCTTTATGCTAAGCTAGCAAAATTAGCCAAGGGCTTTCTTTAGCCTTATAGTTAGCATAAAGGTATGAGATTGGTATCAGTCATCTTAAAAGGGAACTCCACCAATTTTCAAGCGTATCTCTATCCAGCAAAATTTGGTAAACAATTTGAAACTATGATATTTTTTCAATACCCTCTGTGTCTCTAGGGGGCAGCTTCAAAATTTCTTGTTCTCCTGAGAGCCAGTGATGTCACTTGCTCTTGGAAGAACGACAGACTGTTTACCCTTCACTTTCACTTTGCACTCTAACCGCTACTGCTATGTTTGTTTTGTGAGGCTCCGGCAGACTAAAACCCCCTCGTTAATAAAAACTACACAATATTAGATAAAAGGAACGTTCCAATGCAATGGATGACAACCTTGGCAACTCAGCAAATGCAATTTTTTTGTGATTACTACATGTAGGGAATAATAGGAGCCTTCAGTAGGAGTGTTTGTACCAATCTGTGCGGTGTCGACCTGGAACTATCAGCAGCCTCAGGTACAACACAACACAACACGTTAAAAAATATTGCACAAAAGCACTGAAACTACATGAAAAGCTGACATCACATCACAGTGTGTCAACATCGATGCCAGCCTTTTTCACACCTTTTTGTGCCAGGGCCCTCGACCTCCGGGGCCCATTTACGTAATTATTCGAGAAAAGAATTGCTTTACAGCACTTCGCTCTGGTTGGCCATTTCATCTTTCTTTCTTTTCAAAAATTCCATAGATTTTTCCTTGAGATGTGCATACTTGGTCTTTGAATGTCTGCGTATTTTTGATGGTTTCATTGCTTCATTGCAGCTAATGATGTACATAAATAAATAAATAGAAAAATAAATGAGTAAGAGCATCCTGTGGACACCTGTAGTGACTGTCATAATCCCATTTCATCCCTGTATCCCGTGAAAACATATTCTTTATATTTTGTTTTAAACTGTTTTATGTTTGGACATTGTTTTAACCCCTCACCCATACCATTCCACAGTCTCACCCCACAGAATGAGATGCAAAATCTTTTTCTGTTTGTGCGGATTTTAATAATTTTAAAGTTATACTTCCCTCTTAATTGATAACCCCCCTCTCGATCCCCAAACAATTTTTGTATATTTTGTGGTAGAAGGTTATTTTTAGCTTTATACATAATTTGTGCTGTTTGGAATTTCACTATGTCTGGAAGTTTAAATAATTTTGACTGCAAGAAGAGTGAGTGAGTATGATCCAGATAACCAACATTATTAATGACCCGTATTGCCCTTTTTTGAAGAATAATCAGTGAATTGATTGAACTCATGTAGTTATTACCCCAAATCTCTACACAGTAATTGAAATATGGTAAGACAATGGAACAGTATAGGATACGGAGTGATTTATGATCCAGAACCTGTTTTGCTTTGTTTAAAACTGAAATGCTTCTTGATAACTTGGTCTGTATATGTTTGATGTGTGCTTTCCAATTGATTTTCTCATCTATTATAACCCCAAGGAATTTATTTTCATTAACCCTTTCTATCTGCACCCCATCTACCTGTATTTGTACCTGTATGTTAATTCTGTAATTCCCAAATAACATCATTTTTGTTTTATTTAAGTTTAATGATAATTTATTTATGAAATATCATTAATATACATAATAAATAGTTCAGGGCCCAACACTGACCCCTGGGGGACACCACAAACAATGTCCAAACATTGTGAACAAACATCACCGAGCTTTACAAACAGTTGTCTCCTCTATAGATATCTTTTAATCCAATCTAATACACTGCCTCTAATGCCGAGTCTTTCCAGTTTTTTTATTAATATATCATGATTAATTGTGTCAAAGGCTTTCTTAATATCAATAATGAAAAAAAATGCTCAATAGCATTTGTAATTTCCTCGACTGCTTCTATTATTGCTAGTGATGTTGACCTATTTGATCTGAAGCCATATTGACTGTCGGAGAGTAATTTATGCTTTACTATGAATGTATCCAGTCTATAGTTTTGTAAAGCAATACAAAATAAAGTCAAGAGGTTGCTACTTACAGCATCTATGGTTGAAGAGAGAAATGAGGGAAGACATTCACGAAATGAAATTATGTTTAAGAAGCCAAAAATTTAGACTTGGAGCTGTAGCCCACAAGCCTGATAGATGATGGCAACTACCCACTGCCAACCCTTTCCTCAGTCAGAAACAGTAGTCTGGTAATTGTGTCCAAGTCCAAGCTAATCTTTCAAAGTCATAGAGAAATTTGATATGTTCATCTGTCAAGTTTTTAACACTCATCATTTCTGGTGTAACAGTCTTAGGTTTGTCAGACTTACAAATTTTCAGGTTACCAAATTAGTCTAACAGATTGCCACAATGTTAAGACAGCAAAACAAATCATTGCTCTGCCTTTTCCAAGTAGCATCGTCACATGCATTATTGAGCTGTAACTTCACTGAACCACAGTGTCAACAAAGGCTTTTACTAAAAAAGTATGACAGTACAACTATTTATACCAAAATAAAGAGTTCCTTGTGGCTGTATGCATAGATTTACAGCCACATTCTTATTATGTGACAGTTGAAAAGTATGAAAGAATATCTTCCATTAACAATCTATTTTTGAATCAAAAAACAGCTGCTGTATGAAGCAGATATTTTTAGTTTATGATTGTAGCATCCGTTGTCGCTATCGTTTTGATGTAATGCTTAATATTTTACAGATTACTGTTTTTGTATTTGATAAATGTGCTGATCTGTAAAAATAAACCAAATTGGTTTTATTTCTTCAAAAAAATAAGCAAAAGGAACGTCAGGGTGGTGGCCAAGAAATGTTTTTGGAGTATCCCTAAATACCATTTGACCCCAGAATTACTGCAGCAAGTCCAATGACTATAAACATCTTAAAGTGGTAAGTCATTGATCCAGATAATGTTTGTGGGAACACAATGTTTGCAACTGTCTCTCCCTATAAGATGCTGCACTGGGGAACCGTGACAAGATTCATGGCGGCGTCCCAACACAGAGGCAGGGAGGGAAAAGAGAAGTTAAGGAGAAGAAAACAAACACTGGGAATGTTCAGAGTTAAAACACAGTGATTATCTCTGTGTTATTTAAAAGAGGACAGACTCCACGTCGTTCCCCGAAAATCCTTCAGGTAAGTGTGTAGGTAAGTGGTAGATTAGTTTCTGTCATCCTGTCCTGTGCCAACTTCTCTTTCCTTGCCTTTCATTCTTACTCCATCTTCACTTTTACTTCTTCTTGCCTCTGCTTCCTCAATCTTTCTAATCCTCTTTCTCACATTCGGACTTCAAATCTCTCCTCATACGCCTGAGTCTCTGTCCTTCTCTCTTGTCCCCGCCCTAATCCAGCTCTGTGTCTTCCAGGAGTGCTTGGAGGCTTTTCCGCTCCCAAACTCCCCATGAGCTCTTGCCTCCCTAGTGGGATATTAATAGGAGAGAGGAGGGAGGACATTGAGACACACTCCCAGGAGAGATGAGGGTGGGAAGTAAAGTGGGAAAAGGGCTGGATCTGGATCCATCATGGACGAATTGCACACGCACACAGACATACACATACAGTTGTGTATTAGATATATGAAATGAAATAATGGAGAGAAAGAGACTTACAGAGAATAGAGAAGGAAACCCACTTAATATTCCATATAAACACCATTGGATTGATTGATTTTCCCACAGAGAGTCCATAAAAACTCTCTAATTGTCTCTTGTTAGTGCAGAAAATTTCCAGGCAGAGTCTCATGAATAAGAACCATGACAAAATGAAGAAAATTCTGATATTCTCACATGCTTACCCTTTTCATTACCATACATGATAAAATAAATCCATTCCTCCTGGTGATTTCATGTATCTATAGAGATTTTGTAGAGATTTGATTCATTCTTAAACAAATTTATGGAAATCCCCCTCAGACAGGTAAGGTCTTGAGTTTAATGTTGGGTTTTCAATGACAGACATGTTGAGCACGATCAGGCCGTATCGAGCTTTTAATTACATTTCTCCCATTAACTGTGTTGATACAAAGGGCTGTGTTTATCTAGTCCCAGTAAATATGTAAATATTCTGAGCAGTTGCCATATTTACATTCTTTGATTAACTATGATAGTGAGTCAGGATTGCTGCGAGGCTTTGATCAATGTGTTTCTAAAAAATAAGACAATGTCTTCAACTTGGTGATGTTATCTTCACACTTAGAAATCTTTACCAGCATTGTAAACGTATTGAGCAAAACATAAATAGGCCAAAATAACCCCAAATACCTGTATGATTGTAATTTTTATTGTCTGTATATGCGGAAATTGCCTTTGGCTTCACAGGTTAGTTAAAAAACACATCACAAAAAAACACAATACAACACAAATAACACAACATACACTGTATATTGTGGAGGATTTTTATGCAATATTAATGACAAAAAATTCTTCAGTCAACATTTGCAGATATGACAAACTTTAACAAGAAGTGTGACATTGTGCAAAGGCACCAACAATCTCTAGTACAGCAGAGATTTTATGGTCACGGTTTCTCCAACAACTTGGTAACAAATAAGGACCAATCACCTCGCCTCTTACCAGCAATGAGCACAACATTAAGATAAACATCCTTGTCACAGTATCATCATGACCAAAACTAGTTCTGACGCAAATTCATCAATAAAGGGCATGGTTTCAGTATGAATGAGTGGGTGATTTTAATTAATTTAGCAGAGTTGTTGCGTTTGGTTTGAAAGATTGATTGATAAATGTTTTTGGTTGCTGCAGTGATTCTACAGCGTCTACATTCTCTCTGTCTGCATGAAGTATCACAAAAACAAAACATGCAGATCATACATGCTGGAAAAACACACACAGGTGTTTTCTAATTTGATGCGTCTGCTGCAAACGCATTACTGTTGAATCTGAAAAAATAAATCTGTTCTATGACGTGACAATGCTACTGTCAAGGCTTGGTTAGGTTAAGGCATGAGAACGACTTTGTTGTCATGGTTACAGTAACAAAAATATGGTCAATCTTAGAGAAGCGAGCAATGCTATCCCATGTTAAAATCGTAGCGATGACTTTGGAACTCAAATTCCAGTAACGTATCATAGGACATCCTCCTTTGCTTCTGTCATAATTGATTTTCGAGGGCGCTGTTCCTTGTTTTAGGGCTTAAGTGACGAACGCGTGCAGGCTTCAAAGCTACGCTGCAACCACTTTGCAATGCATGCACCACAAGATCGCTGAGACACGAGCTGCACCAAAGGGCCTCGGCTCAATATGAAGGCAACCACAGTATTTAGTAACGACCTTATGAGGACAGTGGTTTTCATATCCTCTTTATAACTGACAAGTGGAGGCAAAAACAAGCTGTCATTGCAGGTGAGCAGAGGGCAGATGAAACCTGTCACACCAAAATATTTGCTCAACATTGTGCCCACGAGGTCTTCGCCTTATTGAATAAATGAATAAATGATGCAACACTGTGAGCTGACCTGCACCTCACAATGACTTTGCACTGCAGCCAGTCTTTCTATTGTTTTGGGTCAAAATATTTTCATTTTTTCACGTCCTGTACAGGTGTATACACACGTATAGATGTACGGATACAGGTCGATTAATCTTCTTATTTAGGGGGTACGTAACGAATTAGATTAAACCCCTTTTTCCTTTCAAATGTAGTATAAGTCACCTTGATATGTGACATGGGAAACAAACACATTTTGAATGTGTTTTATGTGGACTAATATGCAGTATAGGGATTATTGACATATTGACATTGTCCCATATCCTCCCCAGCAAAAATCTTTGTGTCTCCTTGGGAAAACACATTTAGGGAGTAGAGGTCAGCTGATAGACCAGGGACCTGTTTAACAGCTCAGCAAGTTTGTGCATTAACAGTGGATCCACTAGTGTCAGCAATATTGCAAATCAATGCTTTCTCTTGTCTGGCTGCAGTGATGGATCACTTCAAGGAGCCTCAAAGTGATAAAGAAAGAAGCTCTGACATATGTATTGCATTAGTGTGCCTGTCATTTTAGCATTTCATGCAGAAAAACTGAAGTTTAAGCTGTCTGTGCCAAACTTCCTCCATGAAAGGCAGCAACTCACAGACTTCTTCACAAATCTTCCAAAAAATGACGCAGACTGATCTCTGTCGTCTCACTTCTCCTTTCTGTTTGCGCCTGTTTTTTTCCTTTTTTTTCCAGACATGAGTAAACATCCCCCAGTCACTGATTTCACTTTGTCTGTGGACCAGACCAGTTTCTTGCTCTAAATGCTATATTTAAACCTTTATCTGTGCAACAGATCGGCTATAGTGCCAGTTTGAACCCAAACAGGCAATCAGAGTGAACAAGAACTCTGTTGCAAAGTTTGAACAAGTACTTTTTAAAGTTCCTGCCGACGTAATGCAGACGTTGGCATTTATTTCATAACATATATAGAACTAAAGTGTTGAACCTCATGTTGAGAGCTGTTTTATAACATGAGTGAACTGTTCTCTATCATATCTGTTTGATTAAGGACCAAGAAACATGGAAACTCTAAACTTTAGCTATTTCTAAGTAACGTCTGAAGGGTTTCACTCTGGCTTCAGGAAAATTTAGGTGTTGCTCAACCTGTGCCCTAGTTCCCTGTGTGTGTGTGTGTGTGTGTGAGTGATGGGGACGACTAATCTGAGAGTTGGTCGCTTACTGAGCGAGTCTGATGCAGCCAGCAGCCTAGAAATAAGCTAGAACAGGATTCCTAGGGGCAAATGAGCACAGTCAAAGTTTGTCCCCTAAAGTGCTTGTTTTTGCCACTGACTGGCTCAGATTGATAAAGTCTCCGACAGCATGCAAATAATTTCTCTTACTTATTACTTGTTCCGGGCTGTGTGTAACCAGATCTTGTTCTGAAGTCTCGCTGTCCGCTCTTCAAATTGTAATAGCTACTCATTCCTATTCTTGGGCTCAAATAACTATGGCTGGCCATGAAAATCATCCACACCGTCGAATTCAGATAAATATTCAGCCATGTCACTGAAATCAAGAGACAAAACTGCCAGCTGTACTCCAAAATGACCAGCTCTGCTCTGATCCGCTCGCTCTCCGTTGTCTTCCCGCAACGTGCAAGATCCTGCTAGAACAAGGCTTCAGAATGAGATCTGTGTACACACGGCCCAGAACAAGTAAAGGCAGTCCCTCCAGAAAAAGGCAGAGTTTTTTTGCGATTGTTGTGGGCAAAAATCCTTGATTATGTGGCGGCTTTTCTTAAAAAATGCGATGGAATATGCAGGGTTTTTATGTGATTTTATGCTGTGAAATTGCAAAAAGTTGCAAAAACTGTGGGAGCTGGCAAAAAATGCGATCCAATGAACAAAGAAAAAAAGTGATTCCCCCAACACCCTGTTCTAACTAGGCTACTACCTAAATGTAAAAGAGTCATTTATGACTTCCTATCATAAGCAAGCATACTCCATCACAGACAGTGCTTGGAATATTTTAGTTCTCATCTCGTTTTATTTCATTGTTGTGTTTCCCCTGAGCGTTCGCAGTTTCATTTACCTTTTCGCGCGAGGCGATGACGTTTCACGTTGCGCCGTAATTAGGTCACTTCAGAACGTTCCCAAGGCAACAGAGGAAAAATAGTTGCTCTTGTGTGAAGTAAAGATGCAACTTTTTTCAAGTTTCTGCAGAGATATATGTGACTTTTTTTCAGTGAAATTGCAGGAATTACAGAATCATGCAAGCCCTGCATATTTCGTGTATTTTGTGTGGAAATCGTCGATTTTTGCGGCAAAAGTGTCGTGTCTTTGAAAAAATGCGACTCCCCACGTAATTATGCGGGCTTTGGCTGATTATGCATTAAATAACACGATCGCATAATCGTGTTTTTCTGGAGGAACTGTTTAATTTTGTACTGTGAGGCATAATGTTTGCTCTTTCATCCAGATAGGTACTAGAAAGTATTTTGTTTTGCAGACATCTGACACTAGCCTGGTTCAACCCATGCTGATTATAATTTTTTCCTTGTTTATTACGTGTTAAAAAATTGTTACCATCCATACTGGCTACTAGCATTATGATAAAGTGCAGACAGTGAGACTCAAAACCAATGAAGTGCTGATC
>JAQFJB010000012.1:23833885-23847435 GCA_029874875.1 Naso minor | reverse complement strand
AGAGCTGCACAGAAATGTCACCAAAAGATGTCCTGTACTCTGAAATCACATCTAAATGTCAAATGGCTGCATCCCCAACAACACAAGATGAAACACACAGGAGGATGCTAATGTTAGTTCAGTACTTTGACCTTTTGGATGCCCCTCAAAGACATAAAGGTGTATGTAATGGTTGTCAGTAGTGTTGTGGATGCGAAGCTGTTCACCTGCCTTCATAGTCCCGAGGTCAAAGTTCCGGGGTCACGGTAGTTAAACTTTTTACTCTAAAAAACAACATCTATCTAAAATAGTAAAATGTTTGAAAAGTAAATCCATCTTCCTCGAGCGTCTCAGACCAGGTTATCACTTGGCACTATTTTTCGTCTCTCGTATTAGTCCGCACTGGGGCTGCGGTCGGCCCGTCAGACTATCAGCTGTATCACACCTTTAATCGAAACAAACGTTTTTAACTCGCATCATTAACACAAACATGTCCGACTACGATAGTGATGATGACATCCCCTTTACAACTGACCCAAAGGGAGAGCTTTATGAGCCTGAATATGAACATGAGAGAGTAAACAGAACTCCCTCTGCACAGCTGGTAGAAGGAATCAGGTGCTGGTTGGTTGAGGAACATCTTTAGAAAAATATCAAAATACATCAGCGCACACTGAGCTGACTGCACTGTGGATTTATTTGGAGTGAACGATGCGTTTCTCAACCAGGTTGAGTGAACCTGAAGAGGCCGCAGGCGAAACGCGTTTTTCCCCCCAAGTAAATTTCACAGTAAAGTCAGCTCAGTGTGAGGTGGTTTATTTTGATGTCTTGATACAAAAGAGGAACTTCGTCTAATGAAATGAGAATGGGCAGAGGGAGAGAGAAGCTGTGCAAGCTGATGTTGGGGTAAGGGAAGTGAATGAAAACATTGTCACTGAGCATGTCAAGTTTTTACTTTCACATCCAGGAAAATCACATGTATGTTCCATTTTCAAAAGTTTTTTGTTTGTCTTCAACTACAGCACAATCAATGTGAAACAGCCGAGAAAAAAAAAACAGTGTCAAGTGATTCTCTGGTCTGAGATCCTCGAGGACAACAGAGGTACATTTCAAACAGGTTACTATTTTAGATGGATGTTGTTTTTTGAATAAAAAGTTTTAATGCCGTGACCCCAACAGCCTGCCGGAACTCTGACCTCAGGACTCTGAAGACAGGTCAACAGCTTTACATCCACAACACTGCTGACAACTACTGTATTTCATACCCCTTCATGTCCAAAAATGTGAACTATCCCTTTAACTTAAACAGTTATCTAAAAGATGGAAGACTGTTTTTATCTTTTCGGCTCATTATGTGTTTCAGGGGGGAGCCATCCTGCCAAAAGAATTTCTAAATGTGTCATTATATTACAAGTCATTGTTTCAAAATCAATTTTCTCAGTAGGATTTTAAAACCAGAAGAGAACGCGTTGATGTACACGCTCGTGGCTTCAACACGTTACGCAGATGTAACCACTGGTCACTGGTACCCACAAGGGAGTCAGAAGGAGAGAAAGTGTGTTGTGTGTCTTGCCTTAGCTTTCCACATATCAGGCACAGCATTGTTGAACAAGCTGTCGGCCATAAGCTCCAGTTCTGATGACATCACCACTAAGCCCTTCAGAGCCTTCACAATATCACTGAGACTCCGAGAGATGACAGCCAGCAACTTGTTATATCTGAAAGACAAACGATACAAGGACTAATTACTGAAGTACTAATGACTGAAACTGACTGAGCACTAACCAGATTACTGTCGTTCTTACTGTTAGCCTTCAATTAAACAATTACGAGAACATGAGCATCACTCATTTTCACTCGTTTGATCAAGATTTACAAAGAAAAACAAAAACACGTTACAGTCTTACAAAACTTTTTTTGATCTCTGTTGCTGCTGACGTGACAGATTTAGAGACAGCTGAATTAAGCTGTAATGTGCGCATTGCCACAACATGACGAATGTTCAAGTGAATAAAAGCAAAAATAGCTAAATGTATTCTGGATTAGCCCAAAGACAAACTATCAAGACTTGGCAAAAATATGAAATATAAACACACACAAACAAACAAAGGCCAGCCACCGAAGACCTTATTTGTATCATAAGGACAATAACACTTCAGAGGAAAAATACGAAAAGCTTTTACAGCTTTACTACCCTTTTACTACCTGTGGTATAAAAAGGAAGTTATAAATTTGTGAGATATTGGCTAATTGGACTGATGAAAGCAGAAACAGTGTCAGATTCAGAGATTTCTGGTGCCAAACTGACACTCAGGAAGAATTGCTGACATCACAAGCTACAGCAGCTCAACCGAATAAAAAGTTGTTATTATTATAATAGTATAAGTGCAAAGCCACTCACTGTAATTATGGTTACTGGCTGTTACTTAGGGTACAATTTTAGCTACTGGTCTCAAATTGAGATATAACATTACTGTTTACCTGTTTAAATACTATTTTTACAAAAGTGAGGTGAGCTAAATGTTGTCAAAGATACTTTCAGCGGCACAGTAAAAGAATTACCAACCTGCAGACATTTGAGTTTCAATATTTTGAGAGAACACACCATGTACCTGAAATAAAAACGAGGCCTTCGTCTGTGGTATGAGCACTTGGGAGTCACCCAGGTGATGTGTGTTGTTATATGAAGGAGAGCTGCAGTGAGGTTTGCAGTGTGATGTTACGCTACCTGATGACCTCCTGGATGAGCACTGTGTTCATGGACTCTTCATAAAGGACCGGGTACTTTTCCATCACCTCCTGAACACTGAAAGGCTGAGGAATCTTTTCAACGATGCCTGCCACTATCTCCTCCACCATCTACAGTGCAGAAAGAGACACAGCTCCAATGAAACATAGCATTTCTCCACCACGGGCTATGCATTTATCATGCATTACCATGAATGCATCTTTTCACGCATCACAACCAAATTTCTGACAAGCTACTCACACTGTCAAGTTAGTGTGTCCGGCTAAGAACTTGCAAGTTAAAGAAAAATCAGTGTTATATCGTTCCTTTCATACCTTTCATTCTGTATTTTACTTCTGCTGCATATGCAATATGACACAAATTCTAAAAAAGATCAGGGTGATGAAAATCAGCTGCTGTATGTACCTCCTCTAATGTTTTTCCCCCAGCAGATGCAGCTTGAGGCTGAAGACGAACCACGGCTCCCAGCAGGGCAAAGGTCTCATTCTGGGCAAAGCTGATGTTAGCGTTGTCATGGAGACCAAAGATCTCAGGTGTATCATTGATAGGCAACCCACGAATGTAAGCCAAGTAACCCTAGGGTCAGAATTACCATAAAAATGGGTCACTTGCTGACACAATCCAATACATAACTTGGACCTTGTGCAAGTATATAAGTTCAATTCAGTATTGTCATTAGAAAAGCAGGGCATAAAAAAAAAAAACCTGAAGTATTTTGTGCAACATCAACCTTTTGTAGCTGCAGATATGTATAGATATATTTTTATAAAATGGTAAGTCTTTACAGTCTCAGTTCTTATGTTTGTGAGAGGAAGCAAAAACAGGGAACAAATTATTTATACGAGAAAAAACACGCATACTCCCAATTTTCACATCTTTTGTTTGGAGTGACAATATATGTGGTGCGATAAATAATTGGCAAAGCGCTGCAGTAAAGTGTATGGCCTTTTGAAATGTGTTATCAGTGCACTGGATGTATGAATTATGGCACACGCCAGTTTGCTGTGCTAGGTTTCACCCAGTTTTACAGAACTGATGCCTTGATGTTGCAACAGATAACTTCTGGCAACGAGCTAGCAAGCTAAAGTTAGCTGTAGCATGCGACTGGTTGGGAAACAACTTCGCTGCGGCCATATGCGCCAACTCGCGTTTTGTTTTGTTTGTTGTCGATCTCTCTTTTAAGTCCAGTTGGCACCGAAAGGAAACGGTTGCAGGGAAAGTTGCAGCAGAGTAAACTGGCTCGTCCCAGCTCGAGCCGACTGACGGTGTTTTTCCAAAAAGAACACAAAAAAGTTATTGATAATTACCCCAAAGTTACTTACTACAGCTTTAAGAAAATAATATAACGGTGTCCTGCTTTAAAAAAAAGAAATAAAAAAGAAAACCTTCCTGTTTTGTTAGGCCGTCTAGTTACAAAGATATCATCATGTTTTGGAGTATACGACTGATGCAACTGATGCAGGCAAAGGTCAGGCCTATTGCTGTCTCTTATCAGAGTGCTTTGAATGTCCCTGTGCTTATCTCACCTTGATATCCAGATTTGTGTCTATCTGGCAGTAGACTCCAGACGATGAGTAGACATGATCATCAATAAGCACAGCGGGACAGTAGAAATCCTCCAGCACACTGAGCAGACATCGTCTGTCCCAATCATCTGTCACCCTGCCACCATAATTGATCTCCCCTGCAGTGTATTTAAGCACCTGGACAGGTGGAGGACAAGAGGGGAGACAGATCGATGAACACTCAAACATTAACACACATACACACACACACATTCTTTGGCTGAGAGCAAAACTTTCTTACCAAAAGGCCTGTGTTTTTGTAAGCTTATGCACCAATTTATGTTTGCATAATAATAAGAAACATATCACAATATCAGTTAAGTGTAGCAATGGTCGTGTAATTCATGACAACTCAGGATTAAGGTGAAAAGGTCAGAGTGAGCAAAGCAAATGATTTAGCTCTGGAACTTTGATCTAACAGGTATTTAAATGGAGACAGAAGCTTTCGGTCTCTCACCTTGTATGGGATGTCCTGGTACTCATCCAGGAACATTTTGAGTTGGCTGATGCAGATGTTCAGGTCCCCGTCAGTGAACTCATAGGGAATGTTAAAGCCCAGTGGACCAAACTTTCGTCTCTCCAGAGCAATGCCATGGAACAAACACAGAGACAGGAGCAGAGACTTGAAGGGAGTCACCTGGGAGCGGAGAGAAAAAAATTTAAGGTGTGACTTTAAACTAGATGTTCTCAAAAACAAGACTGACCCATACAGGCAGGTTTTCTAATCCAAAGAATAAATATAAAAATATAAAAAGCAGGACAGTTAGTGAAGACTGGGCAGACCTTGGTGGAGGAGGAGATAAAATCATTGGTGAGCCTCAGATAGGTTTTTTGTAGATTGGCCTTGATTCCCCTGGGAGGCTCAATGGTCATCTTTGACCCATTTTGGAGAATGGACACAGGGAACTTAATGCTGGGAAGACTTGTGAGCCACAGTCGGAAGTCCTTGTGAACCTGATGGACAGGTGTTGCCAGTGGGAGGTAGAGGAAATAATAAAAAACTGTCAAAGTTTATGAAAGGCTCGTCTCAAATATGATTCTAATGTGTACAGTATATGTAAGCAAATGTTCCTGACCTTTGCTGGGTCGATGCTCTCAATGAGTCTCTCCAGGGCGGGCATCCAGCTAGGTGCCAAGTGACAATTCTGAAAGAAGACCCACTGACCTCTTTCCATGGCAGTGTGCATCATGGTCTCAGCCAAGGGACCCTGGATCAGACAGGCATCATGTGAAGACAGCAACAGGAGTTATGCCAAAACACAAAAAAGCAGCAAGCTTTACATGAGACCTCATTTCAAGACATATATCCAAATTTTCTGGAAGGTAAATCCTCATTTAAAGCAGCCATGAGGAACTTTACTTTTTTGTTGATTCTGGTGACCCCTGTGGACAGGAGTGGTACAAGCATCACTGCCCGCAGTTAAAAAGATCTTGATTAGGTTAGCACATACATTTGTTAAGGAAGAGAGCAAAAGAGAGGTAAAAAATAAAATATTTTTAACACTATTTTTTCATATGGACACAGTACAAAGACAACACATTTAATGTTTTACCTCAACTTTATGATTTATGTAAATTTATGATCAGAATTTGATGCTAGCATCACAATTCAAACAAGTTGGAACAGGGACAGAAAAACGCTGGGAAAGTTGTGGAATGCACAAAAATAACTTTTTGTAACATTCCACAGGTAAGCAGGTTAATTGGTAACAGGTGATGGTATCATGAGTTAGTATGAAAGGAGCATCCTAGGAGGAAAGCATTACTAAGGAAAGGACTTGACTCTGATATAGAGCTCATCCTCCTTCAGCCACTTTTGTATTTCAGTAGGGCCTGACCGATATGGGATTTTTGGGGCTGATGCTAATACCGATAACTGTGACTAAGAAAATTCTGATATCCAATATATATCGGTTGATAATGTACATATATAATATATGCTGAATGTGGTTATCTAGTACTTGTGACAAAGACGTGTAATGGAGGCAGGATATCTCACATCTTAACAAACTGTACTCTAAACTTAAAAAAATAATAATAGAAAGCTGCAAACTACGTAATTACATCATTTTGAATCACAAGTCCAAGTACTTTTCCAGGCTTAAAAACGGTTTTAATATCAGCGCATATTGGTGGACCATACGCCGATACCGATCTATCTGCGATGGCCCAATATCGGCTAATAATACTGGCCAGCCGATAGATCGGTCAAGCCCTACATCTCAGTCTTCAGGAGCACCTAAGGGCCTTCAGGTTAATGTAGACAGATCATAGTACAGGGTGTTGCAACAGCCCATCATAAACCAGAAATTGGAACCCACATAATTGCAAATGATGTGATAAACACAAGCTAACACCTATTAAACAGCCACTGGGGTAGTCTGTTGCCTGGAGAAATGTGTGACTGTCCACTCAATTTTAGATTTGTGGAGTAAGACTCTGCAATGATCTTTAAAACTTCACATGATGTTAATGGTTGTTTTCTAAGCTCATTTATGGTGTCCTGGAATCTAGCATCTGTCACACTAGTATCGTACATCGACCTTGCCTATGGTCAGAAATAGAGAAAACAATTAGCACCAAGATGGAAATTTTTAACAAGACAAATGAGAATGGCCTGGTTCTGTGTGAAAGTGATTCATAGCTGCTTTCCTCCAGAGGTGGACAGAGAGAGTCCAGGAGAGAGTGAGAGAGCGAGAGAGAAATCCCTGGCTTCCCTCAGGCCCTGACCTGGCCTTGGCCCAGAGAGATGGCGCTCATTTTTTTGGAGAACTGCATGATGTCAGCAAACTTGTAGAGGTCAGCAGCAGGGTCAGTGCCAGGGGAGAGGACAAAGATGAGGGGGGTGGAGGGGGACGACTCCTTAAAGACCACAGACAGGTCTGATGTCTGGGGAAGAGATGGAGAAGGAAGGCGTTACAAACCATTTAAACTGCTGTCACATACCACAGAGCGAACAAGCAAAAATCACATTCAGCTGCAGCCATGAACCACATTTGCCATGTTGATAAAACCATACTTCCAATTTAAGTTTTAACATGAACATGAAGTCTAGGGACTTGACACTACCTGTGGTTCTATGAAGCGCTGTCCCAGCTGAGCTAAGACAAAGTCCTGCAGGCCTTGAACGAGACAGTCAGCCCTCAAACAGCGCAGAACCAACAGCTTCTGGAACGAGTCCAGCTCTGTGTCCCACTCTCCTGGGAAGGGCTCCCTATAAGCAAACAGAAGCCCCTTTCACACATGCACTGACTCTGAATTTATCTAGAGTTTATCCGGGTAGCTGTATGTGTGAACAGGATGATTCAGCCCAGACTTCACACTGGCTGCGCCCTAGCCCTGAGTCCAGGTGGGCCTGATGTGTGAACAGAGCAGACAGTCGTCCGGAGCAGGGGGTTGGCATTTCGATCACGTAAATATCGGCTGCTTCGGTTACAGCACCGGGATTTTACCACTTTGCCTCTTCACTCCCATTTATCTTTTGTCCCTTTTCTGTCTGCACGTCTCCCTCTGCAGAGACTTTGACGAGTGTAAAACAGGCGAGACAGAGAGAGAGCGAAGTGAAACATGTCGGGGCGCTGTGGAGATTCTGGTTTGACTCTGGCTGAATCCAAACACAAGCTGGCCAGACAAACGCTGCATTTACATATTAAAAAAATCACTGTGAGGGAATGTTGAACTCGGCTGTGTTTGAGCAAATAAGAAATAAGAAGAGAAACCCTGACAGAGCCGGTGCACATTAGCGAAGGTAACAGAACAGACTCGGGTGCATTTGTTGTGCTGCTGGCTGTTACAGTGCAGACCTTCTTTGCTCCTCTGGGCTGCTGAACGATGGTTGGATGTGTGCGATTCTACATCACACAGTCTGTATTTCTTAACATTTCCAGCTCAGTTTTATCTTTCAGTGTGTGTATGTACAAATTTGCACTTGTGTCTTGTGTGTGTGCCTGTCTGTGAGTGTGCATTTGTGCACACGCTCTACTGTGTGAGGGCGTCACCTCTCACCCGAACCACACAGACTATTATTAATATGTGTGAACACACATGCACATTGTGTTAGATGTTGAAAGCATTTGACAAAATGACTAAATGACAGGAGCAAGTGTGTACTTGTTACTGCAGTGTTTATCTGTGCGTACCTTTGAGGCTGGTTGCTGTCAAAAATTCTCTTGAAACCCTGCAGATGTTGGGTGAAGCTCTCTGCCAGGTTGTGGAAGTTGTCCAGAGCACTGAGGCTTAAGATGTCCTGCCAGGCGCGTTCAGACAGCCAACTCACTGCCGGGTTGATCATCCCTTGGACAGGCATGCCTCCAGAGAGCAGGTAGCGCCACTCAGCCTGCCACAAAGAGACAACGCAGATTTTATCAGACACACTTAATGGATCAACTCAACCTCCTACAGGAAATTTAAGAGGGGAGGGAGAGTCCGCAAACTCTGCTGTTGCTCACCATATCAATTTTGTTCCCGTTCATCATGATGCGCGCGCACAGGAGAAAGGCAAACATGAGTTTGTGCTTCTCAAACAAGCTGCGGCACACATTGCTGTACAGGCTGAAGGTGAAAAACTCATTGATGTTGGCGATTCTCTTCTCCACCACGTCTATGAGACACATCAAGGACAACAGTGGAAAATAGATTTTTTTCCTGATTTTAATCTCATAAACCATCCCTAGTGACATCTGCACAGGCACTGTTTGTGCATAATTGTGCAACCAGAGAGGATAACGCAATTTGATGTGAAATGTTGTTCTACCTGCTTTCTCAGAGTTGTTAATCCCAGCCATGAAGATGCCAAGGAACCACTCCAGTGAATACTGGTACATGGGGTCAACACTGGACAGGTCTGACACACAGAAGAAAAGGATCTGTGTGCGCACAGCCACAGGCACATACTGCAGACGGGTGGCATCAATGTCCCGCTCTGTCTGCTCTGCCACCATCACTTTGGCCTGCCAGTAAAACCAGTCAGCGTTAGTAGAGAATCCAACAAGCGCTGCTTGTGAGTTTGATTCTGAATCATCATATGTAACATTTTGGAGGCAGTTTTATGTGAGAAAAACACTTTGACATTAATTAATTCAGGACTTCATCTTAGGTTATACATGATATTAGAGATAATAGCTCTTCCATGTTCTGACCTTGATCTCTCCAGCTTTGATCTTGGAGGCTTCCAACACTTGGATGAGCTCCTTATTGTCCACAGGGTTTCCTTCTGTCGAGCTGAGTCGGAAGAGGATTTCGTCCTCAATTTCTTTTAGCTCCTGTTTCATCTTGGCATTGCTAATGATCAGCAGGTTCTTTGCCTCCTCCAGGTCTGAACGTTCCTTAGCCACCACCAGACCCAGCAACTGGTCCTCTAGACCGCTGGGAACACACAAAATGCACATTTACACAAACACAGACAGAAATACTACGACCAGACTAGACTAAGAGATTAATCAAAATAAAGTTCATATTCCCAGAACCGATTGTGGAAAATTAGCATTTTTCTGTCTGGTACACAGTCAAACCTGTTACCTTGGTGACAGGGTGAAGTTTATGAGTGTGACGTTGGTGGAGAGCTCTGGTGAGTAGTGTGGGTTTGGCAGCTTGGTGGTGATGTACATTTTGAAGCCTTCACTGTAAGTAATGACTGAATCTCCCAACTTCAGCACAGTCCTGCCTTGGTGCTTAAAGGTCTAAGGATCAAAAATGTGAGTTAAGCTGGGGATACACTACATTAGGACTCTCACAATCCTAAAAGATTCTGAAAAGATTAGGAGTATACACTAACTGACTGGTTTTGGCAGATTTTTTCTATGAAGACTTAAAAACTGGGGATAACACATTTAAAGCAACAATATGTAACTTTGACAGCCTAAGCTCTCTGATTCATGGAGGTTCCTGAAAGCAACATGCAGGCTCCCTGCAGACTGAAGCTGCAGCTGCAGCAGCGGGTAGCTGTTAAGGACAGCTCTGCTGAATAAAAGGCTGCAGACAGACAGAGCAGTGGTGGGACATCAGAGGGGAAACCAGGGGACATTTTCTCCATTAAAAATGACCCAGTTCTACTAAAATTGCTGGTTTGTCCGACATATAAACATGCATGGTTAAGTTTCGTTTTTCGAAGCCGTGGGTCATGGTCAAAGTTACATGTTGTTGCTTTAACGACTGCACCAGATGAGGTATCACAGACTACACACCTCGTTACTCAAACTGAATAGGGGTGTAAGAAATTATCGCTACAAATCGATAATGCGATATTATGTCTTGCAATATGTACATTCTCGAAAACACGTTATTGATTTTTAATTAATAGTTTTCATGCAAAGATTTGTGGCAGTGGTTCTGTCTACTGCACAAGAACAACTTATGAGATTCTGACTGCACAAAAAAAAAAAGGTTTTTTTTCTCAGATTTCATTGTGGTACTTTCTTTTTTTTTATGACAGTTTCCCTAAAATAAGAGTTGAAAAAATAATTGCAACACAAAGCCTTGCTTACGGTTTTGCAATATATCGTATCATAACCCCTGTATCGTGATGCATATCGTATCGCTAGACTCTTGTCAATGAACAACCCTACAACTGAATGCACCAAACTCTCATAAAACACCTGCAAGTGCGAACAAACCCAAACTCCAATCCGGAAGGTGGCAGTTATGCACCAAAAAGTTGTTTGCCAACTGCTATTAAACAACCAAAGACGAGTAAGACGAAGTGTAAACAAACATTATATGATCCACTATCTGCTCCAAGTAAAATAAAAAAGAGAATGAAACGCGTTTAAGTGAAATAATAATAGTTAGACGTGGGGAGTACGGACTCTACGGACTACAGAGGGAATTGGAAGTGAGTGAATCACAAACCTTTTGATTACATTACATAGCAGACATTATCTCGCACATCATCTAACCTCCTATGTGTTAACTGGCTATTGACGGTACACATTTGCTGTTGGGTTGGTGACTGGCGTACACCACGCGACTGCGTCCAGAGTTGGCTCTGAAAAATAAAACATGTTTGGTCTGTTCTGAGTCTGTTCTCCTCATATACTTTCAGATTTCTTTGCCAACCGGCTGCAACTCGTGCTGACTGGTGCAAACTAGGACCGAGTCGTCACAATTGTGAATCCAACAGAAAACCCTGTCTAAAGTCATGTAGTTGTGTGTCCCCAGCTTTAAGCAGAACACTGCATGGTTAATATTTGCATGACACTGTCAAAAATACAACTGATGTTTGTAATAGATGTGCGTGTAATCACCTGTTGCAACAAGACAGGTTCCAAAGCGGGATCTAGCTCCTCTCCTACATTCTCCAAGAGACAGGGTTTACCAAAGTTTATGGCATTCTCAAGGCTGCGAAGCAGATCCCGGTCACTTAGCTTCATAACCTCCAAACCATTGTCTCGCTCCTGTGTGACAGGAAGAAAATCTGAATGAGCGGCGGATAGGATTTAACTGCAGACACTAATACACTTGCAAGAGGAGTTGTGAGTGATAACCCTAACTTTATTTCCTGCACAGCCAAAGCAGGTAGCTGTGTATGTGATTCCAGTTTAGTGCAATTTAGAAAAACATAATGATACTCTGCTATGTCAACCATTGATTCTGGTAAATTAAGTGTAATTACAAGGTATACATGTAACGTGAGGGGATTAATTAAAATCTTGGTATGGCTAGTTAATCTCATCAGCACCCTCTGCAGTTCTGGCTGGATCAGCACAGAGAAAAGTGTCCTCACCATGCTTTTGATCCATGTGTTGGCTTGTCCCTGAGGATCAATGAACAGAGGCCAGCGTAGAGAGTACTGGGCAATCACACCATTCTCCACTGAAAGGTTATCCTTAGGCAAACCTGATATCTGTGCTCATAGAAATGACAACATATGAGCCAATAAAGGTAATTAATCTAAATATAAAAGCACACAGAAAACTCAGTCAGTCAGGCTGTTAATTAAAATTGTCTTATATGGATTAGACCATGAAGGTCAGCTGATGAAAGGTTGACTCTGACCTGCCAGGAGCGAATCCTGACTGGATCTCCAAGGGTGCTGATCAGGTTTGGGTCACTGGTGTGTGGAACACTCAGCTCCTTGTAACACTGCAGCCACTCCTCTGCCATGGCAGCCCTGTACTCTCCCTAAACTCAAAAACAATTCACTTTCATGTAAGTAATGCAAAAGCGCTGCAATGATTAGCACAAATATATAAACAGTGGCAAAAAATAAAAGAAAAAAAATTACTATTATGACTTTTTCCAACATATTTTTTAACTACATTGAAGTTAACATTAGAGTGAGTTATACTTGAGTCAACTTGAACATCAAAAACACAAAACTGCATCTTATAATGCAGCTGAGTGTGATGGGAAAGATGAATATATTCAGGACATGGTTAATGCGGCTTTTTAACTTGGCTCATTACATTAAAAAAAAGAAAAGAAAAGAAAAGTGAAGCAGGTGATGAGGAGGAGGTAAGGTAACTCAGATAAAGGTAGAAGGAAGAGCAATTGTAAACATTTTTATTCATTACAGTTTTTGCACAGTAACAGGGGATTTTACATGTTATCAAATTTAATTAGGAATAACTGCATCTACTAGACAAGACAGTTAGGAGCATCAGATGTGGGTGGAGGGCAGAGCAGAGAGGAAGTGATGGAGAAGCAGGAAAGGAGCATAGAGGAGACGAGTCAAATGCACTTAGGCTTCAAGAGGCATTCTGACGAGGGCAGACAGACACACACATAGAAACGCACTTTGCAAATGTTTAAAAAAATTTGGGGTGACATCACTGCTGCTATGTCTCAATCGTAGGGGAAACTCTGTAATGTATTTACACTCATGCACTCATTGAGTTACAACCGACTCACCGTGAAGGGTCCCAGGTAAGCTACGTATCCTGCAGACAGAAGCACATCGCCCTCCACGTTATTCACCATGTAATCCAGATGTTGCACCGTTTCCTTCCAACGCACCTTCTCATCTGCCAGTCCGTTTATGAGCTGGAGAGGATCAATGCATCATCGTGACATAACTATACAAATAAAGGAAGTTGTGGATGTTGAGATAATGTAAAAATAAAAAAAAATATTATCCAATATTACACTACATTAGACAATCTATATACTGGATATTTTATTGAATTGCATATTTATTTAAGTTCTACATGAACATGTATATCACATAGTCCATAATCCGATTAGAATGTATTTTTCCTATATTACACACTGCATATTTTTCTTAGCACTTTATTTTTTAAATTTTTAATTCTACATTGTTA
>JAQFJB010000012.1:23794483-23805008 GCA_029874875.1 Naso minor | reverse complement strand
AGCCGGGAAAAATGTTTGATTTCTGGAGGAGCACAACATGCTGTTTTTATAAATGCGGAATTGGTGCATCACAAATAATAAATAGAATGCTGACATGTGAAAAGATACAATTCTGTACAGTATCTCACCTTTTTTTGTGTTGACTTCATCGAATTTGGGGATGGATTTGCCCTGTGAGCTCTGCTGGATCTCAGAAGCAGCTGGCAGCTGGCAACAAGGCTAATCAACAAACAGTTACTCTTGGTTTTGGTCGGAGCAAAAGGGATGTTTGACATTTTGCATGTGCATGGGCTTTAGTATAAAACATGTCAGACCTCAGATCTGTCTGTCAGATTTCTGTTTTGTATGAGCTTATGTACTTCTACCTGTAACTTGAATGTACTGATGATATCTGAGTAGATGCCCCGCTGTTCATTCACGCTGCATTTTCCAACGGGACGTAGCCCTCGCCTGCGGCTCAGAGCTGGAGGTTTGGGATCAGGAGGTTTTCTGGGAGGATGAGGCACCAGTGCTCCAAAACCAGGCAAATATTTCTTGTCCATCTTCTAGCAGGATAAAACAGCATGTGTAAACAACAACGGCTGCTTTTAATCCAGTTATCTGCTTCCACAACATCGTGAACTGTACAGACTATTGCGGAACTTACTTTGGCTATGCGCAAAATGTGAGTGCAAACTCTTGTTTCTGACCAAGGAGCACCTACCTAATATGTCTTTTAACTGGCTTAACGTTAACTATAGAGGTGATTCCATAATTAAGGGTACTTCATGTCCACAAGTTATATTTATCAAGTGTAATAAAAAGAAAACAATATAATAATAAACTGTCATCAATTTTATATTGAGGCACATTATTCTTTATTTAAATACAAAAAGTCAAGAGGTCCCATCATTTATTTAGCAGAAAATGGATTTAATATACTGTCATTTGCCTTTTGTTGTGCTCTTCAAATTGCTAAATGTCAAATTTAGCTCTTCAGATTAACACTAGAATACATGATTATGTATGTTATTTTCATCATCACTTGTTTAAAGTGATCGTTTAAACATGAGAAATGTGTTTTTTAAACTATGTAATTCATTCAAATACCATAAGTTATTCACTTAAGGTGTGTCCCAAAGTCTCTGTCAACTGTTTGCTCCAAAGCCACGTGACCAAATATCTAATCATGTTATCAACATGATGTCACCTCATTCAGCGGAGGGCATTTTAAATACATTGTTGTAAGTTTAGACTCCTCCTCCTCAATATTTCATCAGTATTATTGTCTGAACATTAAGAGGGAAAATTGCATTGCATAAAAATGTTCTTGCCCACTTGCTTTACATATTACATTTACACAAATGTAGGGAAAGTGCATAAAAATATGAGTTCATCGAGGCCATGTGGTGACCGAGACAAGGTCTGCCCTTATCACGAGGGCCTGAAATGGAGAAAATGTCAACCATGATACTCAAAGTGTAACACATTTGTCAACAGTGGTCGGACTCGCTGTCATAAATGCTTATATTGACAAAAACCATTCATCGACTATTGTCATTATACAGTCGTAATTACATGGTGAATATGAACAAGTGGTATTACATGATGATAACATTGAAACATGTGATTCACTGGATCTTTTTGAAGTGATTATTTTAACTGATCTAAACACTATTACATTACACTGAATAAATCGCTACACTCTAATTAGACTGTACTACATATGATTAAAGGAGCATTAGCAATTCAGTATTGTCTCTGTTGTCTCCAGCAATATACCGGTGTCAACAAAATAATGATTCCATGAGTGGTTTAAAAGCATGGGTTCCTGCCAACATTTGTGTAATCTGATACCTCACAAGCAAAGTTTAAAAACTGAAGTGCTCTTTCCAATCACTAGATTACATTCACAGAGATACAGTCACAGGTTTGCATCATAACGTAACGATTTACATAAGACAATGATTTGTGTTTTGGAGAGATGAGGTTATAAAACTAAAATTTAAAAAATTAATAATAAAAGGTACCTTATTTCCCCTCTCGCTGTTTGTCCTGTGAATTGTGTTACTCCTGACAACTGTGTTACTTTGTCATGAGGGTCGTTCCTAGCAAGGGAAGTTTTAGATAAGGACGTTCAACAACTCTGAAATCAGCGTAATGTGGAGTCATGTTGAAAAACTCCTTGTCTTTGATGACAGTAACCGAATGTCCATTATCACATCAAAATTCATTTTTTCAAATCAGTTATACAGACATCGTCAAAAGCCATGGAGAACAGACTCCAAATCTTAACGTTTAAAATAATAATATTGTTTTTTTCATAAGTAGTGTTATATTCATGTCTTCTATGACACAATTTTTGTCCCTAACACAGCTGGCAAAATAATGAGTTCAGTTTTTTACATTACGAAAACAAAAAGGTTAGTGCTATTTAGCTTGAAGAAAGAAGACACTGATTTTTTTTTCACTTTTGGTTGATGGGAAAAACACCCTCAACGCCAACATACAATCACTTACAGGCTATTTTGAATCCAGAAACGTTAACAATATCCAAGGGCTGCTTCAGCCAAATTAACGGTAACACTGAACTAGCAAAAGAAACATCCCAAAATAAATCATAAGCTAGTTAGCGTTAAGCTAATTAGCTCTAGTGTGTTAGCTGTTAGCACATTAATGCAAACAACATTTAACGTTTACGTGACGCTACGTTCAGTTTCAAGCGTTTGTTTCTCGTCTAACTGGGTTCCACTAAACAACCAGTTTGTAAAGTTTATTATATTTTATATAAAATAGAAAAAAACGGCTTAAGACATACTGTATTGTGACTTACTTACTCGTGGGAGCGCTCCTAACGTACGGTGAACTTTTGTAATCTCAGTGTCGGAGTTAACTGGCGGAATGTAAATGTTGGACGCGACAACGGTTGTCATGGAGACGGAGATGTGTCGCTCCGCCAGCGGCAGAGAGCCACAGCACTGTTCTTTGAGACCGTCTGAAGAAAGTCTCTCTGTCCTTCACTGAAAGAAAGAGTTTTTAAAATGGCCTTTCTGCTGAATGTTTACTGCTATTGGGAAATTAAAAGCAAGACAATAATGAAGAACAACAACAAGAAAAGGTCTAAGGTTGGAAGACAGAAGTAGACAGGGAGAGTAGGCCTAGGTGCTAATTGGAGAATGTTGGCTTAACATTCTTCTTTATTTAGTACAATAAGTTACTGTATCTAGCGTTAAATACAAATTTAAATTAATTGTATGCTACTAAGAGAAATATTGTATTTTGATTTACCGCAGTAACTGACAATGTAGAGGTAGGCCTGGTTAATTACAGCTAATAGTAAGGCTACCTTAAATGTCCAGCTACATAAAATAGGCCCACAATAATTCATCAGTAATCCAATAATAGGTTACAGCATGCAGGTTCATGTTTAATGTGGGATACAAGCACTTTTGGTGAGTGAAAAAAGGCAACATTTTGTTGTCGATACTTACACAGCCTAGCAAATTTTAACGATCTTTTTTTAAATATAGTGTTTCTATTTTTGCCTAAGAAGGTCTAAAGGATCTGCATACTATCTTACCACAGTTAAAATGGTTAAGTGAAGTCAGGCAGGATGGAATAAGTGAACAAAGAGTGTAGATAGATAGATAGATAGATAGATAGATAGATAGATAGATAGAAATATAGATGCTTTGACTATTCAAACCTCCCTTTGATTAGTACATTTTAGATTGGTACTTAAAACTTTAAATGTTCACATCCCTTGCTGTTACTAGTAAAGACAGTGACAGTAAAAGCAGTACTGATGAGCTAATGGAGTTTGACTGGGATGCAAAGTTTTCTCCATTTTTCCCTCTCACATTAATGACAGCTTGAAGGTGTCCACAATGGGGGGAAACCACACGGACCCAAATGACCTGAACACTCCAGAGTCACAAGAGCATCATAACCTCCTCTGTTTCCCATGGCAGATTACAGGCATCACGCACTGTGGCCCCTGGCCTCCTTGGATCCCATCAGAGCTGCCTGAGACTGAGTAGTCGAGCACAAATAATTAGTTTTATGTGTCAGAACCTTCCCTTGACACCTGCAAAAGGCATGCTACCACATGAATAAGGATAAATTAAGGTTGAGATGGGACTGGACATTAGCTGAGATAAGGTGTTCGTCTGTGTGGCTGGGATCCTGAGGACAAGGGGACCGGGGTGCAGGACCAGATAAAGAGGGAAAACAGAGCTTTCATGTCAGGGGGATCCACAGAGATACAACATGCAGGAATGGACACAACGACAATGCCTATGTACAAGGTCCAGAACGCTGTGCTACATCCCTGCAAGGAGATCTGTGTGAGAAGGTCATGAACAAAATACTATGAGTAATGTTAAAACACAAAGGTCAAATACAAAGAGCAACTTGATATGAATGCATTGACAATACGTTAAAGTGGAGAGAGTCGCTGTGACCTCACTGGTTTGTGGACTACAGCTTCGAGGCCTTGAGTTTGGCAATATGACTGTTGCGATCTTTTTTCTTTCTTTTCTCTCTTCTCTGTTAGACTGCCATGATCACCCTCTATGTTCGGAGTTTTCACTAAACCCTCTGCTCGTCGTTATAGAGCGCCGGTTACGAGAACTAAGAGATATAAGGTTTCCTTTGTTCCTGCTGCCATCTGTATTTTGAATCGTCTGCACTGCAGATCGCTCATTGTAGTCTGCAAATTTTTACATAGACTGCTATTTGCACAATTGTTCTGAGGTTCTTTTGCCAAGATTGCTCTTTGTACAAATCACATTTTGACTCGGATTGAGCAGGTTGTACATCTGCACATAATATTGCCCACTTGTATGTGCAGATAAGCAATCTGAACTACTGTGTACATGTGCAGCTTGTTTGTTGTCGATCTGTGTTTTTATGTTTTTCCTGTTTTTGTGAAAGTCCTGGCTGCAAATCAATTTTCCTGTAAGCGACAATAAAGATACCTTGACTTTGATAAAGACCAAAACAGGTTTTTGGTACCAGGTTTTAAAAATGTATGTTTCTGCTGTAAGGTTGGACATCTTTACATGAGGCTTTAAGGGAAATGACTCCTCTTGGATCCAGCCTCAAAATTTATTCACATGAACTTGCAGGATTTGGTGTCATTTTCAGCCCTGGAGACTGCTGCTTGTAAAAATGCTATGGATACTGTTATACTGTGCAGCGGTCTTTACTCCAAATCAGTCTGCTGATATGATAAATAAATGGCCTTCTGCTTTATGTACTTGTTCTCAATGATGCTCAGTTTCACAGCAGTGACCTCACTCAGTAAGGAAGCTTAAACCAAATGAAAGTCTTCCCAAAGGGTCTAAATAACCCACATCTAATAGTGACATTATCATATCTGAATGGCCTCAGCTCTTACAGAATCCTGGCCACAGCAGTGTATTAATCATTAGCACATGTCTAACGCATTGATTAAACGAATGAGGAGATCCGGGCCAAAAAGGTTCCAAAGAAAACCACAACTCTCTGATGAGGTGGTGGTCCTGAAAACATGGTAGCCCACCAATATTTGGTTGGTAGTAGTGAAGCAATCGTTGGAGCCAGGGGCCACCACGGAGATGGTACTTGATTGCGCAGATGTGGCCAGCAGCTCGGGGTAAGTGGAACTGATTAAACCTGAACAAGTTTTGTCACAGCTTTGATCCACCCTGGACTCGCCCATTTCCCAATGCTCGCTCCGTCCAGCAGCAGAAATATGCTGACATGAAAGGTCTGGATCAACATCAGTCAGTCAAGAACATCAATATTAGTCATTCACACAATCATCCAGATGTATAATCTATTTTCTCCCCTCTTCACGCCAGAATCCTCATATTATCCATCTCCTTCTCTTCCTCACTCTCTCCCACTTTTACAGTAAGGGGATGTTGTGAGGGTCCTGCCTTTGTGAATACAACTCAATTTTACGCTAATGACATCAGTATGTGCCGCTAACTTTAACTCCTCCTGAGGTCCAGATGTTGGCAGAGAGGATCAAACACTGGGTATGCCCCTCTTATTGTCACATTGTTGGGCAAGCCAGGAGGGCTTATAGTCACACATATTCCCACATACAGTACTTCTCTTCTCCTGCAGAAACCCACAATCTGACCACAAATGAGAGCACACCCTTAAGCTGCAGTTCGACTTTATTTTGGCATTTGCACACGTTAGCAGAAACATATAAAGGCATGCAGTTGTTTCCAATAAATCCTCATTAAGGCTTTTCTAAGAACAGACTGTATTTTGTGTAGTTTTATCAAAAATGCGCAGTTAGCATGCAGGAGGCCAAAGGGCTATAAAGTCTTCCTCTTGATTTTCACATTAAAACCATCAATCCAAGAACAAATAGAACTCCCAGACACAGTCAAAGGATCATTTAAAACTACCACTTACAACGTAATACCCATCACTGCGCCCCATTTTCAAAGCACTTTGTCTCTTTTAAAGGGTATCTGATCTGAGCGACAACACCACTGTGGTCAGTAAATGTCACTGGTTTTAGTTCATAGATGAAACACAACCACTATGAGGGCAGCCAATGTCACGCTGACTTCACAGTGTTTTGAAAGAGTGGATTTTACAAGACTGCAGCAAGCAGATACCAGCAACTTTTATGTATGAGGCTGCCCCTATGCAGATTTGACTTTTGACTTTGACCAGTCATATGAGGTGCTGCTGCTTAAAGGTGAACCTTTTGCATGGTTATACATTAAAGTTCATGGCTTGGGTGACTCACAGGTGGACTTTTGGCATGCCAATAAAGATTTTTTCTTAATAGGTTGAGACGGCCTCAAAGCAACAAAATGACCAGACATGAGAGACAGTCTGGAACCCCCAGCCTCTGGCACAGGACCTCAAACAGCTGCATTTGATGTTTCCTTTCATTTACTCCATTTCTAAGTGTAACTTTTAGAAGGGGAACAAAAGTCAGACAGCAGGGGTCTTAAAAATATTCATCAGAAAGGAAGAATTTAAGTTATGAAGAACCAAAACTTTGTATTTTTGTGAGCATAAATATTATGTTTGTGGCTTCCAACTGTACTCCAATCAGTGTCCAGTATTTATCCCAGCCTCATTGTGCTAACCTCTAAACCCTAGCACAAGGATTCGCAACCTCTTCCATGCCAAGGCCCTCCAAATAATACTAGCGTAGAGTCAAAGACCCCTTTTGCAAGATGTCTCTACACCATGGATGATACTACATTGGTAAAACACAGGGTACAGTCGTTAACGCTTTATAGGCGATATTCCTCATCATTGTAAAAATTTTTTAGATATTTTCCACAGAGCTTTTTTCATTTGGGCTGTTGGTGCGCTCATCAGATCTTTTCCTTTTCAAAAAGAAAAAAGTTTATTCTGTGAACTAGCAGGAATTGGCTAGATGCTAGCAATCAAGCTAGCTAGCTAAATTTTAGGAGCAGAGCAGCTTTGTGTCAGGTGCAGACCGTACCAGGTCAACAGCAGCAGTTTATCAGTAAGGTGAGGTGCATGCACGGAGCCCAGTGGATGTTAAAAGACAGTGCCCACCCCAGCCACAGCTTGTTCACCCTTCTGCCTGTCTGGGAAGAGATACAGAAGTACCTGCTACCAGTTAATCAGTCAGTTAATGGTCAGTTAATAGCCTATTAGGGTTAGGGTTAGAATGTTCATAAGATATGTGTCTTGTGAAAATGGGTCCAATATGTATCTTGGTGACAATGGGGCGACAGAGTTGGTCATAATCTGTGATATCTCTCCCATAAGAATGAATGGACTCAAGACTGCTTCCTGTCTCCTAAAGGGGCGGGGCCGTGGCAAAACCCATGTGACACTGATACAGGAAATGAACGGTCAGTGGGACTTCTCCCTTTCTTATTAACTGTCTCTGATGTTAATTGTTTGTGTTGCTTGGCAACAGTCCTGCAGCAGTCCAGTTGCAGAACTACTTGTGCTGGTGGAGCCAAATAAATGATTAAATAAACAAACAAATCATAATCTGTTCTTGCTTATTACTGTCAACTAAATGGAGTTTGTAGAACTGTTGTATAAAAGCAATATCACACTCGAGGTTGTGCTGTTGGACTAAATATCATCACTTTCTTTTTTTCTTTTTAAAAATTTATTACAATTGTTCATCAAAATGTAAACACAAAGTCAGACGCATACATTTACACAAAAAAATGCCAAAGAGCAAATGATGACCAAAGTATACACAAAACATGAAAAACATATATAAACGAAAATATACACAAATTTTTTCACTGAAAAATAATATATCACTGCTGCGGTGATCTTTCCTATGACCACATCACACCAGTGACCATATCCAGTATAACAGCACACGTTCCTGTGTGATATTGCTTAAGTACAACTGGTGGAGCTGCTCGTTTTGTCTCTACATGGGTTTGAATGAATGAATATCTTGCAGTTTGTGTGCATTTGCACCTGTGTGTTTTTCATTTATGTTTGTGTGTGTGTGTGTGTGTACTGATTTTTGTTATCTATTTAGGACCTTTTCTGTCATAAACACTGACTATATGAGGACCACCAGTCCTCATGGGGACCAAAGACCGATTCTAACGTAGCATGACCTGATTTCTGAGGTCCTGGTTAAGTTTATGGGTAAGGTATGAATTGAGGTCAGGTTAAGGTTAGGCTAAGGCATACATTGGTAAAGGTTATGGTTAGAGTAAGGGTTTGGGTTAGGCTGTACAAATGAATGGAAGTCAATGTAAAGTCCTAACAAGAATCTCTGCTTAAACCTGTGTGTGTGAATATGTGTGCTAATTTGGGATATGGCTGCAGGGAAAGAAAGTCTCTGGTGTGTGACAGAGCAACTGATCATTAGTCATTCTGCTCCACATACTAGAGGAAGATGAGGCGGAGCTACAGGAAGGCAAAAAGGGAGTATAGGTTCTTCACATATAGATTGTAATGTCTTGGTATGAGTAAAAACAAATGATGATAAACCAACTGGGATGTTAGATATTAGATTTGCCTTTTTGCTTTGGATAACAATCTGTTTTGCTAGAAATGTGGAATTTGCACCATAAAGCACTGCAGGAATGCAACACTCTCTCCTATCTGCTTGCTTGTTTGCATAAACAACAACCATTTATTGATGTGAAAGCACTACATGTGGCATTTTCACATCTTTAAAAATTGTTCCTGTTCTTTATTACTGTCTCTCTGACGTGGCTCAAACCCTGTTAAAGAAGGAGGGAAGTGAGAGTACACTGGGAGGACGTGTTTATAAAGACTGACATTGCATTTTAAAAAGATTTATGAAACTGTAGGACTAGCTGGTTGAATTCATTTCTGGCCTTTATTTGTCTTGCCCTTTGTATCATAAATTATCACAAGCATACAGTATACATACAGAAGCATGAGACATGATGAGAGATAAGAGACCCAGAAACAAAAAAAATTTCCCAAAATTGATCCAGAGTGGGGAGCAGAAAGAGAAGGCCACTGTAGGAATCAAGGTGGCAGAGGAAGAGGAGGGCACGAGAGGTAATAGAGGTGAAGAAAAATGGCAAAAACGTGAAAGTGTGGAAGGATGTCAAGTATGAGGAGGGAGGGCTGATGGATGAGCTTGGAAATGGAGAGAAGAGCAGAGAGGAGGGGGCTGGACAGAAGAACACTGAGAGGCGTACTGATAAGTGACACAATGCACAGATACGTCTCATAAGCAGGATGGATGGAGGATGATAAAATCCGTCTATTCTCTGTATGGCAAGATATAAAAATGAAATATGACAGAAAACTTCCTGGGTGGTGAGCACCAATTCTGTCCTACAGGTGGCAGCATTGAGTTAGAGAAGACTTCATAAATTCAGTATAAACAGTGTCAGCAGGTTGGTCAATAATTACCATAAAGGATAAGCAAGCTGTTTATAATATACAAGGAAAAATACATTTCAGAATGTTTTCAAAAAATAAATTTAAAAAACCCCAAAAAACAAAAACTATTTTTGTATTATTACAAATTTCAGCATAAACTTTACTGCCCCACAAAGGCAGAGAGCAGAACAGCAAGAAAGCTGAAGCTCAGAAAAAAGTTTTCAGTCTTTAAAGTTTGACAGAGGATGCAATGTCTTATTTTGTGATGTTTTTAAATATTTGTTTAATGGCAAAAAAAAGAAGAAGAAAAGAAAATGAATTTTAAAAAAATATCACACATTAACTTTTTGCTAAAACTTCAGGCAGCATGAGAAAACACTTTAAAAGTAACTAAATGTGTTTTTTTAGCTTTCAATTTATTACTTGTAATGAAAATTAATATAGGCTACAAACTGTAACATTTAAATATGTAGTTTAAGATGAATAACAAATATAGAGTCAAACGTTTAGTTGACAGCTACCGTACTACTCTACAAGGCTAGGCTAGTTACCTTTTGGCAAAACTAATCTAGCAGTTTTTATTCTCCATGACTGGATTTTGCTGCTACCTTATGTTGGAGAGCAACAAGCTACACCAAATCAAGTGATTAGTTCAACAAAATTTTCAGATTTCAATTACAATACAGAACTAAATGGTAAA
>JAQFJB010000012.1:23763281-23775051 GCA_029874875.1 Naso minor | reverse complement strand
TTTTACTAGCCATTCCAACCTTTTAGGCACCAGTGGCATGGATATTTTCATTTCTGGCCAGATTCCTGCATTGGGTCAAAGAGCAACAAAAAAGGGTTTGAATTTTCTCATTTCTACCAGTCACACAAATAACGGCTCCAATTTTAACTTTAATTGTCTGCTTGCCACAAAAAGGCTCTAAAGTAAAAAACAAATATTACAGAAGAGGCAACACGTTTTATACTCAGACTCTATGTGCTATGACACAACACATGACTACATATGTCACACTATAAACACACCATTAAAACCAGGTTGCATGACAAACTACTATACTATGTTACATACATGACCATGATGAATGTAAATTAGTTACATAATGTTACACGTATGACCACAATGAATGTAAATTAAATATACTGTCTGACAAGTAACTTAAAAATAACTTCAGCATATACGATCATGAAACTGTTTATTATTCTAAATTAAGGTAAAGCAAGAAAGCAGCAGTGGGAGCTTTTATTAACCTGGATGATGATGAGCAAGCATATCCCAGCACCCATCTCTGAGGGGTCTCCATACATGCCAGTCATAACATATACAATGGCCTGGCCAATGGTGATGATCATTCCAAACACTGCAAAAGAAAGAAAAAAAATGTTTTGCAATTGGCAATCTTGCAGGTACAAGGACAACTGATATTACTGAAACTGAAATGTGTATCGTGTCTGCAATCTTCAAAGCAAATGCGAATGCTTTTGCTTCAAAGATGGAGGACGACTTCTAAATATAGCATATGCGGTGAGTGGTGGACCTACATTTCTGAGCTCCGTTGAAGAGGGCTCTGTCCTTAGGAGTGTCTCCCACCTCAATGATTTTGGCACCAGCCAGCAGCTGCATGATAAGGCCTGATGTGACAATGGGTGAGATGCCCAGCTCCATCAGAGTACCTGCAGGTACAAAGCAAGCAGCAATAATGTCACTGTCAGCACAGGTTAGTGTTAGTGCAACAACAGCAGCTATACCTAAGACAATGAATGAGGACTGATGACTGATGACCTTTGACTTGTCGCATGTGATAATGAGATCATGTCAGGCCTGATAACAATGCTGAAATTACATTATTTCTCCTTGTTGGAGCTGCACAAGACATAAAGGTTCTCTGTGATTTAATGTGTACAATTCAAACACCTCTGTTGGAGGCCAGGATTACTCTCATCCAGTAGAAGGGATCTGCCGAATCTGATGACATGATGCCGAAGAGAGGAATCTGAATTTAAACAGAAGAGTGAAAGGCAAAGTCATGGAGCGGCGTCACAAACCACTATCATCAAAGACAGAACCAGTAGATTGGCTGTATTAAAGGTTTCTTCATCATACTAACCTGGCAGCACACCAGGAAGATGAACAGTGTGATGGCAGTCCATAGCACCTTTTCTCTAAACTGAATCTGAGAGGATTGGACGACAGGAGCAGATATTTTACATGTCCATTCACATCTGTGCAGAAGTAATGCAACTTAATATTAGATACTCAAAACTCCTTAACATACCTTTCTTTCTGGTTTCTGAATTTCTGGCAAGACTGCACAGAACGGCTTGATGACCTCCAAAAATTTAACTGCAGAAAGAGAATGGCAGGTTAGAAGAAGAAAGCATTTACGCCACACTCACGGTCAGCAGCTCGACACAGCAGTCTTAGAGTTCTCTGGAGTTCCTGATCTGCTTGAACGACGCCAGCATAGATGCGACGTCATCACTAACCAGCAGCTAAACAGCTGCCAGCGGTTCACTGACCACTGCAGCAGCAAGCAGTGTACTTTCCTAACGACATATGGATATACCAACATAAACTTGACCTACGATGCAATCTTGTGCATAGTCGTTTTCACACCAAATGCTGCCGCACTGCTACATGTTTAGTCTCGGTGTTCATTAACTGTCAATCACTGAAATTCACTATGACAGCAAGTGACTTAAAGCCACCGGGATTATTTTCTGATACTCGACAAGTCGAGTTAGCGACTTGGAAATCCATCAACGTAACTTAACGTTACTCACAAAAGAGAGCTAGGAGATATCACTTTGAATTTGCCTTTAAAGTGAACTAACGTTACCCCTGAATAACGGTGTAACGTACACAGCTAGCCAACTTACCGTTAACAACCTTTAGCGTGATGCTAACTAGCGTTCAATCACGAAACGAGTGAACAATCGCTTTGATACCGGATTTTTTTTAAACGTCTATTTGAAAGACACGTGAGAGGTGTTAGACACAACCTCTGGCTGAAAACAAAATCTTTCTTAACCCCGGCGAGACATTTTATTTAGCACAGCACGAACTTTAAATTAGCTCCCGTTATAAGCTAGCAACAACTTGCCACCTAACCTAACCTAGCTAATTAGCTTGCCGACGAACGCTTTCTATTCGTTATTGTTTGAGATTAAAGACACAGCAGCTAGTTTATAACTCCCTCGACATGTGCAGCTGTAGAAGAGAAGAATGTCACTTACTCCCCATGGTGTCCCTAGGCCGACTCCTGCCGTGTTACTGGTACCAGTTTGAGTGCTCAGTGGAGTCAGTGTGGCTCCATTCAGCCTCTGTGTAGGGAAAGAGAGAGCTGTAGAGACACGTCACCAGACAAGCCGCTAACACACGTCACTTCTCCGGGACACGCACAGGCCGGACCCGCCATCCTCCACACGGCAGGCCGTGCAGCAGCGTTACTCCGCACCAGGACTTTTTATTTGAACTGATTTTCTCAAACTGTCAACTTGTAAAACGCACGATTTTATTTAATTTTTTTTTTTACATTTAGAATTTAAACTCCTGGAACGGTAACACAGAGCTCTCCCATCCACCAGAGGGCGCCCTACTCCAGACTCATCAGAAGAAGCTCTCTTCACAAGGCGACACACTCCCCTACGTTTGACTCCTCCTACCACCTGAGAAGACCAATGGAAAGACCCTTGACTGTGAACCATAAATGTGCTGATATACTACTGATAGTCTACATTAGTGTATGACAACTTCGGAGACAGTTGATTCATAAAGTAACCTGCAGGTTTTGACTTTTGTTTACATATCAGATTAAACCAAGAGTGGGTTTCTTATTTACAACACAGCTCTCGGGCACAGCAGGAGGGTTGTAAAGTAATAAAGCTTCACATTATGACACCATTCAGTCATTGTATAGGCCGGTGGTCTTCAACCAGGGGGTTGTGACCCCTAGGGGATCCGTGGAGGTGCTGCAGGAGGTCCCCCAAAATAGTTAAAAATTTTCATCAAAATTATTTATATCTGGGAATTTAAAAAAAAAATTGGACAAAAATTAGATTGAGTAAATTCAATTAAAAGTAAACTCTAATATTAATGGGCAATAATAAGCTACTTTTTACAAATATGATAATGACTAATTATAAAATAGGTTAAAAACGGTTGGCTCATCTTAAAATGCAACACTTTTCTTTTTTTTTTAAATATGGGGGTCCCTGCTCCGTTTCTCTATCTATCAAGGGGTCTCTGGTCTGAAAAAGGTTGAAGACCCCCGTTACAGGATGTATGTTTTTGCAGCTTACCAAATATAGGCCTACAGGACGGGAAGATTAATGTTGAAGAACTGAGTGTAGTATAATTATTACCAGTATTGGGGAGTAAGTAGTTACATGTAAAGAAATTAAATAATTTAATACTAAAATAAATGTAATTGTAATAAGTTACAGTTACTGAGAAAAAAATGTGTAATTAAATTACAGTTACTTATGAAAATGTCAGTGATTACGCAGAGGGTTACATCTGAATATTTTCTGTTAAAAGCTTACGTTGAATAATATTCATCTTGTTGCTTTTGCCAATTTCAGTCAAGGCCGTTAAGTAAAGTTTGAGCTATTCTGATGCTTTTGATTGGTTCTTTTGTTTGAATTAGCAGCCCCATGTCTGCCATTAACACTGCCTGGTTCACACATTAAAAAATAGTTTAAAACATTTGTTAGAAATTTCGATAAGTAATCAAAAAGTGATCAAATGTAATAAGTTACATTATTTTGATAATGTTATTGAAATAGCTACATTACTTATTACATTTTAAATACAGTAACTAGTAATCTGTAACCTATTACATTTCCAAAGTAACCTTAACAACCCTGATTATTACGAAAACCCTCTTGCGCAAATGCACACTGGCAGTTGTGTATGTAAACAAGTACATAAATGCAAGTGCAGTCCTTCTCAACAGCTTGCTGTGTTACCATTTTATACTTTCTACATCACTTCATGACATTTTAGAAGCTAAAATGTAGATTTTACGGCATTACACCTGCTTTACATCTATTAACACAACTTTTAAATTTACTTGTTAAAGGTAATCAGAATGATCTATGTATTGCATGGTTAATATCAGGATGTACTTAATAATGAGTGTTTTTTTTCTATTTTAAAACTTTTAAGCATATTTAGCTGCTAATGTGTTTGTACTTTTTAATGTAGCACTTTTTCTTTCACAAACAGTGAAACCACTTTACACAAAAATGAAACTGCTCAACAAACCAATACTGTCTTGAATCACATGCAAAATAGCACACAGGATGTACTTTTACTCGAGTGTTACAGAGACTCACTTTTGCAGTTTCCTGTTTTGTTTCGTTTTATATTTTTATCTCCTTTTTATCATTCAGAGTTGCTGGTCACATTATACATCAATACAGAATTCTTATTATTTCATTAGAATAGAATCGATCTTTATTGTCATTGCGACACGTACAACAAAATTAAAATGCCAACCAGTCAGTGCAACATTCATACAGTAAAAAACAAGAGCAAACACACGCAACCATACATTCTCTGTCATTTGCACGATCCCTTATGGCACTAAAAACTTTTCAAGTCACATACATGCAAACATTAAAACACACAGAACAAAATAAAAAGAAGGCAGACAGGAGGAGCAGTTATCACCGAGCAATCACAAATTGGGATCAGCCTGCAAATGTTTCCAGGCTGTAGGGGCAAAGAACACAAAGACCTGTTTTCTTTGTATTGTCACATATGTAGAAGGAAAAGTAAATGTGTTAGTAGCATAGTGTGCTTTAAATTGTTCTACAATTCAGTGTTCATTTTCTTTGTGAAAGGATGTAATTTAATTTTTATAAATGTTTTGTGTCGTACAAAATATCATAATGCATTTTAAATTGAGATTATGTGTGAGGCAATCTCGGTTTTTCCTTATCTACCATCTCACCACCAGAGCTCAGCGTTGTTTCAGTTATGCTTGTGTGTGTGCGCGTGTGTGAGTGTGTGTAAGGGGTTTTTGTTAGTGGTGTTGTTGTGGATACATGACGTTGAGTGGAATTCTATCAGATTAAAACACGGACAAATTAGGTTCAAATGAAGTAGACTCAGTGTGGAGAGGCAGAATTGAAGTGTGTGTGTGACATGAGCTCATCACGTCATCAGAACTGTCAGATTCTGGGTCAGTGAATGTGGTATTGAACACTGGTGAGCATATGTGACTGCACTGTGCTGGTGGCACACTTAGCCATTGAGCCATAACAAACAAACAAACAACAGCACAACGATGACTGGAGCTTTCAGTCCTCTGGACATCTGATCATCAGTCTAAACTCTGGACCTACTCTCATCTATCATCACTTGTTTTTTTTTTTGTTTTCCAGCAGAAATCCAACACACGCGAACAAACAGGCAGTGGAGGATGGTTGGGAGCCTGCTCATCTGCCCTCAGATAAAGGGGTATTTGTTCGTGTGGTTACATAATGACCACACAGAGCTGTGGGCTAAGATAGAGGTGAGGACAAGCAAATAGCACTCAGGCTTCCTCCAGTCACTCAGAGGTTTGAATATCCTGTTATACTACACAGTTCCCCCTGTCAGTCGGCTCCAGCTCTGATATATTAAACAAAAGTTATTTTTACTTTGAGGGCATTTATTTCTGAGTGACTCATGTTTTCATGAAAACCGACTAATCCAGAAAGTCTTCTTTAATGAGCTAAGAAAAGAAAAACCAAAGCCCAATACACCATGTACAATTAGTGCCTTGGCTGCAGATAATGTAAAATAGTCTGGGGCATGGGGCACAAACATTGTGTCTGTCTGCAACCTTCAGTTATGTAAACTCACCATTATATCAGTGTACATACACCTAGGACATGGAACCCGAAGCCATGGAAAAAGACCCACCCAGGATTAAACTATTTACTTTCTAAATTTGCATAATTAAGAGAACATGTAGTGCTTGTGGCCTGTGTGCTCAAAGACAAAACTTTCCAGAATTATCTACAACGTACCCAGGAGTCTGCATCACAGCCTTATGATAAATAAGATTTCCTCTTTATCTGACTTCCCTTTAGCGTAAATCATCTGATATAGATCACAATCACACAGTAAGACGAATCACCGGGTGAAAATTTATGCATTTTGAAGTTTTTGTTATGACAGGGTAAATATTCAGAAGAACTACTGTTGCACATTGTCAACATGGGAGTGCTTGGGGAAAATTACATAATGTATGTGAAATGTATGCTGGCTATCCTTCCTCTCAAATTCAAATTTAAATTCAAATTCAAATAGCTTTATTGGCATGAACAAAGGTATGTTGTTGCCAAAGATTCGAGATTCACTCAAAAATTATTCTTTTTTCTCTCAATTTTTTTCTTTCTCTAATCAATCTCAATCTAAACAACTTATTCTGTTGTGATTTTAATAACAAAATGCCCATCACGTTTTACCTCTTCGTCTTTAAAGCACTTGGTTTGTCGACCAACCAGTCTGAGACCAAAAACAAACTCTTTACTTTCATATACTTGCTTCTTTAGTTTGTGCAGCCATCTGCTGCCTTCATTTCCAAGGGCTCACCTGCAGAGGTCCACAAGGACATGAATCCAGCACTAGGGGAGAGTGCTCCGACTGGCATGGTGAAGAAGTAAGATGCCGATTTTTAACATGGCAGAGAGCGATGAATGACGTCAGGTCAGTGTTGTCCCTTTTCTCAGACAGTAACTGTTTAACTTCATACTCTCTGCATTATCACTCAAGGAGCTGAGCTGCATGAAACAAGATCTGCATGACTCATCTCGTTCTACCTTACAAACTTATCAATCATCCAATGTAAATCAAAGAGAAATAGAAAATTACTACATTTATGAATCTGGAACCAGCAAATGCTTGGCATTTCTGTGGAAATTAATAATTGTCTTATTGTTTTGTGATTGCTAATATTTTTTATTGTCTTAAATTTATGTTTTTTAGTGGCTAGGAAAACACTTTATGAAGAAAATTAACACAGTTGTTAAAATATTTTCACTGCCTATCCTAGTAAGTCTTTTGTCATGTATGAACACAAAGAGATGAACAAGCTTGAGTTAGGATTAAAATTTCAATTAAACTAAATAACACTCCCTTAACACCAGCTCTTTCTATAGGTGGCTGACACACAGTGCAGTGTTTAAATACCTACAATGTCAATAGCTTCTCTCTTATCGAAAGTCAAAGCACACCTTCCTTAATCACACGCTCTATTTCCACAAAAGACGACTCAACAAGCAGAACTTACTTGATGTCCTAATTAACTTGTGGCACTTTTCCCCATACACTGCTGTCATAAAATACATCACATACCATTCTATCCAACCAAATGTGTTCTGACCTAATTTTTTAGAAAAAAACAAAACCCACACCACACTGATCTTCACCTACACATAACCAGACACATATGCCTCCACATAGAGATGTTGTGCAGAGCGACACAGACATAGTCTGCCTCAGGTGTGGGACACTGACATGAAAACACACACACACACACACACACACACACACACACACACACACACACACACATCACTCTTTACATTCACTAGTCTTTAAAAACAAGGAAAAGTAAGTCTGACTCATCCAGATGGACATGAATTAGCAGACAGACTGTGTACAGACATCACTTTGTGTGTGTGTGTGTGTGTGCGTGTACATACATGCTTTAAAACTCTCACATAATCATTTCACATTCCTGCTGTTACGTGAGCTGTTCACCAGCTGGGGATGAGCATTAACACACATGTAAAACCACACATTCACACAAATACTGTTCACGTATATGAAGAGCTTATGTAAATCCATTGGTGATGATAGAGGCGCAGCCACCAGCTGTGGGGGATGGTGACAGAGATAACAGCAGGCAGGATAGAAAGACAGCTACACTGTGATCCTTGCCTGTTGGCTATTTGACTTCACCGTAAAGTTCTCACCATGCCTTGTATCAGTCTGTCACTGACAACACGTCAGACTGTGGACAGCAGAGACTCACAGCCAAAACTGTTTCACAATGGTTTTATGTTTTCACCGAATTTATCTATTTTACAACCCTAAACCTTAACTGCTGTAATCCTGACTAATCCAATCGAGACCCAGCAGCGCAACATGAGCCAATGGACTGATTCAAGAGGGCAGAACGTTTTCCTTTATTTGACCTTCATGGCTGAGCTTGAGTAAACTGTGTGTTTCATGTTAATCTGTGCCCCTGATGGTTCATTATAGTAATTAAGAGGTCAGTGTAAATGTGTTTGACAGACTGGACCGGCATGCAGTGGGTACGACAGGGGCCTCAGGCCAGCTCGAGGCCTGACGCCTGGTCGACAGCGTCACTGCCACCGTTACGTAACGCTCTAATTACATCTTGGCTCAATTTGGCTTTTTCTCTCTTCCCTTTGCCATCAATTTCTCTGCCCTTCACTGTTTCTGTGACCTGGTCACCGAGCAAAGCCTCCGTCCACTGTGTTTGCATTTCATGTTTTTATTGAAGCAACTGAATATTTACTAGATGTGTGTCTTGCTGGTTTAACTGCAGAGGCTGCAGTGTGTTCAAATGTGAGAGCAGGGATAGAGAAAGATAGTGAGGATTTTATGAATTAACTGATTCAGTTTGGAATGGGGTTATAGCATGATTTTATGTTCCAGTGATATCTAATCGTTTTTTTTGGTTACATCTTGTTTTTTGTTTCACAAATCAATTCTGGAAGCATTGCAAGTCTCTTGTGATTCAGGTTATTTTGGATTTTATTGTGGAATGTCTGAATCTTAGTATAGAATTTTATATTCTGTCTGATGTGATTTTTGAGTTTCTCCTAAACAGATTGTTCCCCCAAGATTAGTTGTAATAAGTTGGTCACAATCAGGTAAAACAATTTTTTTGTTCAATAGTTCAGTTTATGTGTAAACACGTGCAGAACACATGGCATTCCCTTTAGCTTCAGAGGCAGCTTACTTTGTGTTTCATGCTAATTAGCAACTGCTAGCATGTTAATGTGCAAAATTAAAATTCTTCAGATGTGAAATGGTGCCGACCATCAGCATGTTAGTGCTTTAACTGCTAGCATATTAGCATGCTGACATTAGCATTTAGCACCACTGTGTCTATGCAGCGTCACAGATTCATTAGCATGGCTGTCGCCTCTTAGCCTCGTTTCATATTTATAACTCATGTCTTTGTGAGTTGTGACAAGTTGGCCTGATTGAGAACCTCAGTGGTGGTTTAATCAGGACAGCAAGTTAGAGCTGAACTTAAAAATAGATCCTTTGCACAAAAAGAGAACATACAATGTCTTTGTGTTACACCTTTGATTGCACTGTGTGTGTCTGGAAAAGGAAGGAAAACCTGTTTTGTGTTTGATGGGAGGGCTGGAGTTTAGAGTGTGTCTTTGGCTGAGAGTGAAGTTGTGTAAGTTAGTTAGGTCTGTAAATATACCATTATCCCTTTATTTTCTGTATCTGACAGGTCTAACTTGGGGGAGTCAGTGATGGAAGAAAACTGTAGCCCACAAGAACATATCTGTGTCACTTAATGTCACTTAGAGCCCATTATCAGTCATTAAGGAACTGAAATAGTGCACCACTGTGGTGAAGAGAAATCTGTTTTCACTTTGACATTAAAGCCTTTTTCTGTTCTTCAAAATAAAAAAGCCACCTTTAATTGCCTTTAATTTCACGTTGAAAGACAATGAACCACGGAAACTGTGGGTTCAAACCTTTTTATAGATTTTTTTTATACAAAGAACAGCTGTGACAGGCAGCATCCGAGCCAGCAGGATTCACACACAGCTGTCGCTCAAGTGCAGCATTAAGAAGGAGTGCGGTGAATGAATCTCTCCTCTCATCACAGCATCCTTAAGCTAATGCTCGGCTGCATATCATCTCTTCCAAACCGACCTAAAACCCAGCTGTGCGTGAGTGGGTGCACACAAACACACTGCACTGGTGGCTGAGCTCTAATCGAATCATACACAGACTTTTAAGCAGGTTGGGAGATTAATCCCCGCACAGCCATCATCATCTTAATCATGCCAGATTCTTTTTCCTGCATTATCTTCATGGGCTAGAACTACACTTTCTACATTCAGTTCCCAGTACACTCATTACATTGCTGAACTGTTTATGTAACTGTCTGTACAGAGCTTGCCACCACTGTTTTAGCTCAGTTTAGCACCTGTCAAAACAGGCTTGGCTGTATTCTGGATTCACACAGTTGTCGCTTTATGTCTTTATGTCAGAGTGAATCGACCAAAAGTTGAAGGTTACCCTCGTTGTAACTAAATATAAACACCATGCCTAACATTGTCTCTTTGTCTAGAGTGCACTGCTCATTTTGGCAGTCATATTCTACTCAGCTGACTAATCTATTAATCAAATTTCAACTGTAAGAACCGAAGGCAATTCATCGCAAGTGCAGCATGCATCAGGATTTTCAGACAGGTTTTTTAACGCTGTTTTATTTTTAGAGGCTTTGGTATTCTGACTGGTGCTGTCTTCTATACGGAAAACTGAATAGCATCATGTACCTTGGCCACGACAGTGCTGACTGGTATCAACCCCCACTCTGTTTTAAAGCCTGAGGCATCAGTGTCCACGTCATGCTTGAGTGCTAAATTGTGCGCTGGGACAATGGAGCAATTCTGAGATGAAAAGTGAGAGGACACGATCAGATATGGTCACGGGGATCACATGCTGGAGGCATCGGGCAGTTAGCCTGCAGACCACATGGACTGGTTGGGTTCCTTAAATTCACCACTTAACCAAAGACCACTAAAAATGAAAAATGAGTGTGATATTCTGGGCCATGTGTCGTTTTTTTGTGTGTCTGTGAGCACATGAAAAAGAGACAGGAAGTGGGCGACTTTATGTAAGAGGAATTAGGCTTAAATTATGCTGTATCTATCAGGATTCATGCAAACACTGTGTGAAAACATGAAAAATAGATTCAAACCATGCATGAAACAAGTATAGTTGCACTAACAGACAAATTTTCAGACACGACCAAAATGGCAAACACCCAGAAATAAAAATAGAAACGTTGGCATCGTTTTATGTCACATGTCCTGTTTGGATTTGAAAGCTGGTCAAGGACAAGTTCTATAAACATCAAAAAACAGCAGTGGAGCTGATGCAACGAAGCACAAAATAAACAGGAGAGCTGGGGAACAGTTAGCTGTCTTTCAATAGTGTAACACGTCAAAGTGCTGCAAAGATATTAGATGATTCTCAGTTTGTTACAGATAATGAATTAACTGCTGATGGATAACAAAATGAGTTGATGGTCATGAATAAACAACAATTCATTTTGCATAGTTCATACATGACGTTAAACTTTAGCTGGTATGAGATGACTTTTGCAATGCAAAGTGATGCAATTATCGCTGTTGGGGGGAACACAACCATAAATCTTATGAATGTAGTTTGCTTTGAATAAATGTGTGCACCAATATTTCCTTATGCAAACATGCACAAAGACAAA
>JAQFJB010000012.1:23745568-23763125 GCA_029874875.1 Naso minor | reverse complement strand
CAGCAAAGACTGCTGTTGCCATAGTGATCTTAACCACTGTTATGCAACTGCTCCACTTGTGGTGGCAACCTTCACAAAGCAATGGGCTACGAGGACACACATGCACACGTGTCATAGGCTACACAGGCGTGCAGACACTATGGTACAGAATAACGGTAAATCTACACTATGCATGTGGAGTCAAATACATATGCATGCACACAATAGGATGACAGATTGGGATCATTCTGATGGTTAAAAGCAGTCCACTGACCCTATGGCTGTTACGCAACATTGGCTACCCCCCTCCCACCTGCTCCTGTGCCCAGCAGAGTGGAGATGAGAGAGCTTATCTTCTCCATCTCACCTCCTCTCATCAATCTTTTTATCTCTCTACAACCACACAGCACAGAAACATCACAAGCATGTTCTGCTTCGGGACTGACTGTGGCTCTGCAGCTGATCTCTAGTAGTCTTTCAAACGTGGCAAATACTGAGGTGGCGTGGAAATACAGTCTGTGCTCATGACGCCCCCTAACCCCGCTCTGACCCATACTTTTAAAGATTAAATGGTCCGTCTGCCCTGCCAGACACTTTACCGGGTTACACTAAAGGGTTTGACCTTTTATTTGACTGTCCTCAACTGCCACAGGATTACAGAAGGAACAAGGTGCTAGACTGAGAACGTCATCCAGTTTATAAAGAACAAACAACCACTGAGCTCAATGAGAAAGCTGTTGTTATGCAGAATACTTGATGTAACGGGTCAACTTGGTTCGGCCCCCTTAAGATGTTCTTAGTGAACTATTCTCAATATTCAAGCTATATGACACAAATACATTTATAGTACAGAAAATATATTTGCAGAGATGACTTCTTATATCTAGTATGCATACAGTATACTACAATCTTTCCAATATGTTGTGACTACTCATATTTAATGTGATTACTGGCAGTATGAGTCTGCATATGCCAGACCTGATGGGACAACCTGTTCTCGCACAAAACCCAGGAAGCATGTGGCAGATGGTGCTAAGCAGGAAGTCACTATTTTCAGCATTAACAGAAACGAGCACACAGCCTCCACAATATGATCTACTCTAACAACGTGTGAGACAGAAACCGGGATAAGGCAGCCCTGAAGTGTTTTAACATTGTCAGAATGATAATTAGCTTCTAATTTAATCAAATAATGGAGTGTGTGTCGGGGTAAGTGCACCACTGTGGCTTTATTACCCTGGATATCAAACTGTGCTCTTTCAGATTGATTTGCAGTATGTGTGTCAGATGGATGTCTGTGCCAACACTACAGGACATTCCACAGAGAGACACGCTGAAGTGGTAATGGCCCGTGCTCTCTGTTGACACAAGCTGTGTTTGCTTAATAGCTCTTCTCCAGGCAGAGAAGGAGCTTGTGACTGCATCTGCCTCAGACTGGTTGGAGATGACCAGGACTGGCTGAGGCAGACTAGGCAGCCGTCATCTTCCCCCTCCAGCCAGAACAACCCGTCTCTATTTTAACCTCCCTGCATCAGACAAATCCTTCTAGACTGAGGGAAAAGATATTGCTGGGGAATCTTGTGTCATGGCTGCACTCAATAATATTAAAGTATGCATCTACAGCAGGCATCATATCCTGGATATTTACATTAAATTCAATTGTAGCAACATTTAAGTCTCGTCCAAGCAAGATATCTGAGGTTACTCTCTTTAAAACTGAGATAGGCAACATTTGATGACGATCTCTCTTTAAAAGCAACAATATGTAACTTGACTGCGACCTGCAGCTTCAAAAACAAAATTTAACAACAAATATGTCGCACATAACAGCATTTTAGTTAAACCAGGTCATATTTTACAAAGAAAATGTCCTCTGGCTTTCCCTCTGAAGTCCTACGACTTCTCTGTCTGTCTGAAGCCTTTATTTAGTGGAGCTGTCCCTGACATCTACCTGATGCTGCAGCTGCAGCTGCAGCTTCCATCTGCATCTAGAGTTGAGGCAGAGCAGTCGCAGGGCATTACAGGGAAAGCCAGAGGACATTTTCTATGTAAAATATGTTTTGTGCGACTTATTATTATCATTCATCGTTAAGTTTTGTCTTCAAAGCTGCGGGTCACGGTAAAGTTACATGTTGTTGCTTTAAAGCCAGCTTACATCAGTGATTCATGACATGAAATGATTGCAGGGAAAGTTGCAGCGGAGTGAACTCGTCCATCTCAGCTCGACTCAAGCCGGCTGACGGTGACGCCTGTAACTCAGCTTGTCAAGTTGCCAGAGGCCAGTTTTAGAACATAAGGTGTGTCACTTGTTTCAACAGCCAATCAGCACAGATGGCCACTAGTCTTTGAGCTCAAGACCAAGTCAAGTCTCCAGTCTTTGACCTCAAGTCCAAATCAAGTCTCAAGTCTCTTATGGTGGTAATAAATGTTCATCTGCGGCACAACAGTCTGCCTGCTTAGAACACAGCATAGCCACATCTACAGAATTCAAAGCATGTCCTGTATTACAAATAGTAGTAAAGATTGCACATGGGTAAAAAAAAAGCTTGTGCATCACAAAGGTAATGAGATTTAGCTGGTCAAGCCTCCTTACTGCTAAAAAAAAAGAAAAAAAGATTGTTCACAAGTTCCAAACTTCGAGTCCAAGTCAAGTCTAAAGTCTTTTGAGGTCGACACTCAAGTCAAGCCTCAACTTAAGCCTGCAACTTAAGTGTGACTTGAGTCCAAGTCTCAAGTGCAAGTCCCCATCTCTGCCAATCAGCTCATAGCAATGTCACCTATAGCTATGAGAAGCACAGCGTAGAGGGGCAAATAGGCACACCCACTCTCTGAAATGACCTGTGACTAGCTCAAATATGTCTGTCACGCTCTGAATACAGAGCAAAGAAGAAGTGCAGGAGTCTAGTGTTCTTTCACACCACCTGAATTACAATATGCTGAAGGATTGTTATGGGATTTCTACCCAATGACACCAAAATAATAAATTGCCTACCCCAACTTTAGGCCAGTGATTAAAAAGCTCCTGGCCTAATGTTCCAACAGCACGAAATATAAAAGACGACACATCTGTTAGCACAAACCCAAATCTTTAATTTCCCCCCGACAAACTGTTGACAACACACACATAGAAGATAGAGGTATCCAAACATGTCAAATAACAATATTAATTCATGTCATTATTATAACATTAATAGCATGGAATGCAGTACTCTCCATTCACATTCTTTTTGGAACTTTTAGTTTATTTTATGAAACATGTCAAATAAAGAAATATCTCTACATCATCTGTCTCTGATAGCTTTGTGAATATAGTCTCTTTGAGTGAAGATGAACAGGGATGGCAGAATGAACAGGCAAAGAAGAAGAAGAATGGAGAGTGTGAGCCCACGTCCTCTCCTCCCATCGACTCTGTTATTGTACACATACAACTCCTGCTCTCTCACGTAGCCCTGTCTCAATGTGAACACACACTTGTCCAACAGGATGTGTTTCAGTGCATGTTTGTGCGTGCAAAATGCTGATACTTTCTTTGGAATCGGACAAAAGGAAAACATTTCTACTGTCTCAAGACTTCAAATTGCTTTTATTTGCTGCCTACCCTTTTTTATCCCAACAGTGGATTGGGTTAAACAGAATGACGACAACGGGTACATCACTGCATCAGTCACACGGATGGCTCTTCTACTGTTACGCGAAGGTCTGTTTCATACGCCAAAGACGGAAACACACAACAGGAATATCGAGAAGCACCAACGGCGGAAACAGGGATGGGGTTTGATGAAAGTCCAGCTACAACAAGGTCTAACTTTGAAGTGAGAGGAGAAGTCTCTCTCTCTCTTCTGTAGTCCAGTCCTCCTCTTTTTTTTCCGAAGGTCAGAGAGCGTCATCAGACTTCAGTCTGTGCTGTGGTTCTCCAGCTCGGAGATGATGGTGATGAGGTTCTGGAGNNNAAAGAGGTAGCCGCTGTCCAGGCCCTCATACACCACGCTGTCCCCCTGGTAATGTCTGCAGGTGGTGTGGGCAAAGTCTATCATCCTCACATCCACCACGGGGCTGCGGGGGTCTGAGTGGGACAAGCGAGTCTGACTGACACCTGAGCTCCCGCCACTGCTGCTGCCATCGTCAGATGTGGAGGAGCTGTGAGGAAAACCAAACGCTCCTGCTATTTCACCCATCCCCTCCATCTCCTCCTCCTCCATTTCTGGTTCAGCCTCCGCTACATCCTCCTCGTCTTCCTCTTCAGACAGGCCATCCTCAGTGTGTTGGCATGTGTGTTTTCGGTGAGACGCTCCGTCGTAGATGATGAGCAGGGAGCTGGAGTAGAAGCGGTAGGATTCACAGGCTTCCAGGGCAGCTTGCATGTCTCTGAGCCTGCGCAGCACTGGGGAGAGGAGTTCATGTCGTAGACGTTGTCCGCTGTGGAAGAACTGGAACAAAGCCTCCTTGAAGTCTGGCAGTGTCAGCCTGCGGCCATGAAACTTGCTCATGAACATCAACTGACCCGTGTCAGAGCGGTAGACCTAAAGGGATGGGGAAACAAGGAGAGGTTGGATATGTAATACAGGAATAGTGACTTCTGTAACACCAAAGATTTGTTTGGCAATATTGAAAAAACTGTCTGAATTTGGCCTCAGTCCTTTTTTACACAAAGATTTCTCAATTCTGCTGCAAATAGACCCAATGTTATGTCAGCTTTGCTTGTCTACACTTAACAACACCAGCATAATGCTGCCTTAGTGTGTGATTTTAGATTGTGTGCTGAACCCACAAACACACAAGTGAAAAGATGCAGAGCAAGAAGGATGTGGGTGCGTGACACGAACAAACACAAACACACAAACGGGCTTTCCTCATTCTGTTATGACAGTTTTTGTCCGGCATATCGTACAGCTCCAGGTATACAGAGACGGCCAACACTAGCTTCTCCTCCATCTTTGAGTCCTGACTGATCTTCTACTCGCTGAAACAACAACACAACACAACTATCTACTGCTGGTTGAAAAGAGTGTTGGTGACTTTACCGCTTCTTTTCTGAAAAGTTAAGGAATTTTAAACTTCGAAGCCCTCAGAGCTGCTGTAGATGCTATCTTCTCATTGAGAACAATGAAAACAAGACGCTGGCGCTCAGAGAAAAAAAGCAATGTGGACATTAGCATTTTCACAACAGTGTCATGTCTCGCCCTGCTGGCTCGTGCTTTTTAGACAGAGGTCAATTCGGCTGTTACTGCCTCTCCTGCTGGTTTATAGGTGGAACAATAAGACCTTCCTGTTCCGTGTTTGTACCTTTCATTACAGAACAGCAGGCGGAGAAATTGCCCAACATTCCCACCTTGAACAGGCGTTGTAAAAGCAGGTTCTATCTGCAGTCGACTGACCCGCCAAAGAGATTTACAGCTAATTTACCGTTGATGGGACAACAAAGGTTTTGTCTGATTTTTTCTAGAATCTAATTAAACAATAGTCTCTGCGAAGAAAATTTTTCAGAATACAGAGCATCGGCTTTAACTGGATTTGAATAGATCGTAGTCACAGATGGTAAGTAGAGGTCACACAAACATGGTTCTCAAACAGTTAACAGTGGATCATCTTTACTCTTCAACAGCTAGAAACAAATTTCACTGCTGTTTGGTGTGTGACAGGTGATAATTTCAGACCTTTCTTTTAGGCATATTCCTAAACAAAACAAACAGTTTCCTGTCTTTGTGCTAAGCCGCACTAACCAGCTGCCAGCTGTGACCTAGTTGAAAAAGTGGTATAGAGCTTCTCAATTATCTTGCTATCAGAAAGTGAATAAGCAAATTTCCAACTTTTCCTTTAAGACCGTGAACATGAAAACATGAACGCTGAAGCCAGTCTTGGCTCAAAGCCCACCTGCATGCCTGAGATGCAGACTCCTATCGTGGACGCCGTGCTCTGTTGGCACTTGCGGATCTTCACTGCCTTCTTCTCTTCAGAGGCATCATCTCCGTGCTGCTGCGTGCCCATCTTCAGGTCCAGCACACAGGGCATCATGTGTTGCCATGTCAGGTTCTCCAGCAGGATGAATTCTGTAAAACTGAGTCAAGGAGGCTACAGTGGTAAAAACATGGTCCTTTTCTAGATCAATCAGTTTACAAGTGAAAACTGTTACATACATTCAGGTAAAAACAAACTATGTAAATCTATGTTGATTCCTAGTTAACTTCCTCTAATCTGCGTAATGCTGCTATAATTACACAGCTTTGTCACAGCGATATCAAGTAACTCATACAAGTGCTTTTATTTGCAATTCATTGCACATTGCATTAGATAGCAGGTCTCAAGTACACACCGAAACCACTGATAATCATGTATAAGTTTCAGCTGCATGTAAACAGGCAGGTGTCCGAGTGTCCTGGTGGTTTAGTTGGCTGGGACAAGCCATGTCCTCTTTCCTGAAACCTCTTAACAAGTAATGCAGTCTCTTTCCACTGTTATATAAACTTTGGCAAAAAAAGGGAATCAAAAAACCAAAACAAAATAACATTGTAGTCCTCAACGAAAGGATACTGTACTGGTTGCGGTGCTTGGCGTTCTCCTTCATCTTCTGCAGGTGCTGCTGTTGACACTTGAGGCTCCAGGGGTTGTGTTTGAGCTGCGGCACAGCGTTACTGTGGCTGCGCTCCAGCCTGTAGTAGAGCACTTCGGCCTGCCGCAGCCACTCCAGCTCCACATCCTCCTGCAGCTTGTGAGCACTGGATGGGACAATGAAGAACAACAGACTCAATATCTGCCATTGTATGTAGTTTAAGTGTGTATGTGGGTCGTAGAGCATAAAACGAGAGGGTAGTGATGAACTTTTTGTACAGGATATGAAGAACCCGTTAACTGAGTCACATAATTTGCCGTCAAAGTTTTGTGTTCGTCTATCTGCACGGACATGCATCTATTATGCAATCCTGAGGCTGTGACCCCCTCTCTGGATCGCCTCTCACAGTGCTTCGAGCCAGTTTTGCCTTAGTTTGTGAATGTAAGTCAATGTGTGCGTCATCAGTCGATTTACGTGACTCTTCAAACTGAAGCTTTTCCATTCATGAAAAACTAAGGAATGCTTTAAATATATGATGGTTGTATAACTGTTCTGAAGTGATCAGTGCATCATGTTGAATTCAATTCACATGAGCACTGATGTAAGTGTGAAAGTGACTCACTTTGCCCCCACCTGGTGACGCATCAAACACACCTTCTAATTTACAATAAGTAACAAGTGCCTTGGTGCATCCTGTCTGTGCTGGGACATTTTCTTTTATCTCACCTCTTGTCCTTCTCTTTGCGTGAGTGGCGGCTTCGACTGTCTTTGCTGTAGTTCTCGCTGTCCACAAACAGCGAGGATGCCATCGTTTTTCCCCACATGAGAATTTCGTTTTTGGGCTCACAGTCGGCCAAGGGGTCCTTGTTCTCCAGATCTGCCGCTGGGTCACTCTGGAGGGGGTAAGCGATGAGGCAAAGGTTCCCTTCTTCATCCTCCTCGAAGCTCACAGACACCACACCTGAGAATGGAAAACAGAGGAATACCAAAAGACATCTGTTAGACAATTGTGTCATGTAACAGTGAGGAGAAAGTGTCACTGATAAAGAATCAAAGCTGACAAGGTAACACAAGCTCTGAGGTGCTGAGAATCTCTAATTCCCATCTTACTGCTTTTTGCAGCAGTTTACTTACAGAATAGTTTGTGTCTACATCCATCTGTTCCAACAATATCTGGACAAACCTCTGACAGACAAATGAGGGTGGGACAGAGATACTGAGCTCTCAAAGCAACAAAGAATAGGAGGGAAATGAAAGAACTATCAATAAGTCAATAAACTATACTCTTAAGTAGGTCTAATGCAAAAAAAGCAAAAAGCAACATAGAAAAAATAGCAGCCCAAACACAAATGACACAAGGCTACAAAATTAAAGTTAGGTTCTGTTTATTACCAAAAATCTCATATTACACGAAATTATTAACAACATATATTTACAGCATCCAAAACCCAAAAAGCATCACTGCATACATACACAGAAAAACAGCAGGTATGCTAGTCAACAGGATTTAATATGGTTGACGGAGAAGCCAAGATAAGGTGAGAGGACAGTAAGATAAGAGGAGGACAGTCCAGGACAGAGAAAGTAGATGAAACAATACATAATACAGAAGATAGCAAATTTCAGACAAATTCAACATCATCTCATGATCACGAGTTTTAACTGAAGGTCAGTGTTTTGAAAAGGGGGCGTACAAGCTCAGTCACCAGGCTTTTTGGAATGTGTGAGAGATGCACAGGTAAACTCAGTTAACCGAACAACAGGCACTGTTTGCTGATTTCCCTTCTGTTCTTAATTTGTACGAGATCTTTAAAAGGGTGCGGTGGAGGTTTCATAGACCTTTCCAGATGCCCTCATGGCCTCTGTGCTGCAGCTCCTTGGATTTCAGGATCTGAATGAACAAGAATCTTACTTCATATCCTTTTCACCATGTTGGCATTGTGCCCGAAAGAGAGATGGAGGTCAAACCTGACTTACTTGTGCAGCCTTCTACAAGCAGGACATCACAACTGGGTGGCCTGCTTGTAGGTGACAAACTCGCAGTCTCAGCTGCAGCACCCTCCTGTGGCATAACTGTGTAAATGCTCTTGGCAAGCACTATGAAACAACACTTGATCAGGAGCAGGGAGCTCCCTTTTTCTAAAAATTTAAAAGTGATGCTTTACACACAACAGGCAAAAATGCCAGTCAGGTCAGCAAAACCGACTCCCATTAGACTTGCACTAATATGCGCACAGAGCAGTGAAATAAAGAAAGACATGCATAAGAAAACAACAAACCACAACAGCCACAACACTGGTTAGAAAAGGCTGGTTTGCATTACCTCTGTACTGGGGAGTAAACTTCCTCATTGAAGCAGGCAGACTCTTGTAGAATTGATGTTCTCGGGGGATGAGGGGCTTGCAGATGGTTTGCTCCCCGAAGCGCAGGACGCAGCAATGCCCCCCCACCTGGTGTACGAAGGGCTCAAGCATCACTCCTTTCTGCAAATAGCACTGCTGGTGCTGCAGTTGGTGCTGCAGCTGCTGCTTTTGCTCTGCGTCCACTGGCTTCTGGGCCTGAGCCTCCACAGCCGGACCCATCCTCCTCTGGCCCTGACCACACTACGGTGGGCATTAGCCTCCTAACGCACGTACAAACAATGTGGTGGGGGCCCTATCTGGCAGGGATGCACGCACACACACACACACTGCAGATCCACGGAGGACTGGTCTCTGTGTTACGTTTTAGGTCGTGGATTTTTTTTCAGGTTAATCCCTCGATGTCTTTGGAAGATATTGTTGTGATGAATATCTGCTTCTTCTGCGCTGTTGGAGATTCTGCTGGTCGAAAACAAAGGACAGGAAGGAGGAAATAGAAGAGATACAAAATAAAACGCCAAGATTTTGTGGTATTTAATTCCCTCTTAAAGCCTTGTCGGGCAACTGCTGTTGAGTAGAAACAGAGAGCTTCAGACAGCCTTTTAAATGTAGATGTTTGGACAGTGCTGCAGCAGCAGGTAGCGCAAACAGAAACAGATCCTTCTTGTGCCTCCACTGCAGACCGAATGCTCTCTGACAGCTGAGAGCTGGCTCACTACTGGTAAAGCCCTCACGAGCCTGACGCTCGGACCACCCCCATCACAGGCAACCCACCAATCAGGAGCACCCAAAGCAGGTTGTTGGGTGGTAACCCTTCGAGGGAAAGGAGCAAGCAAACAAAGACAGGGGTAGGAGGGGGGAGACTGGAGGAAGGAGGGAGGAAAGAAGCATAAAAACAAGGAGGGAGGGCAACGCTGAACCCAGCTGTTTTTCTCTCTGAGACGTCAGCAGGGTTTTAACAACATCACAGAACAAGCAGCATTAGTTCCTCATATTAAGCGAGCTGTAAAAATGGAACAAGTATGGGAAGGAAACACAGACACTGAATTAATTATAAACAAACCAACAGAAGACAAATATGAAACTACTTCTGACTACAAAGACACAATGGCTTCAGTATGACAAACAGCAATACATGGTGCAAAATAAAGACGCCTTCATTTGAATGTTGTCCAGTCACTCTTATGTGGAGGAACTTAAGCCATACTAAATCATATTTTTCCACATTAGACACACTGCATAACAGGGTGAGGCAGGGCTAACAGACCTCTCAAGCTTTTATTTGACCCAAGTAAATAAATAAAATGCTATTTAACAAGGGGAAAAATCACTTGCGTCTTCATTAGTAGCCATGTAAACATATAAAAACCTTAAAGCCTCTAATAAACAAACTATAAATGTATACTTTGATACATGTCTGACATTTGAGATATATTTTTTAATATTCACCTCCTCCATCAACACCCCAAACTATAGTGGTGCAGCAGTATTGTGCTAGCAAACTGACCAAGTAGATTTGAGTGAACTGTCGGCCCCCTACCTGTAATAAGCAGTCCATAATAAAGGGAAATGCTTAGAGATCTTGACAAAGTGCATTTCAATAAGAATTTAAAGGATTTATAGAAAGAGAGTAACATGGAGATAAAAATGTCAACAGAGTTTTAGATGTGGTGTTGTGAAGATAAGGAGGGGTGACGTGAAGGGGTCGCCGAGAGCTTGTGCTGCAGCCAGAGTGGAAACTATAATCCTCATCTCACACCCTCCAAGCCTGTCTTGACACAGATTATTGTAGCAGGCAAAACAACATCTGATTAAGCCATTGGCTCACTGCTGCCTTCATTCATCTAAGTCTACTTTTAACTGCTGGTGGGAAATCACACACAAAAGAGTACAAGTATAATTATTACTGAAATATATAGAATTTTAATCAGTGTATGGCTGTTTTTGTGGGCTCTGAAATATCATGTGTATTTTTTGTGTACATGTGAATGTGTGTTTGCATGCATGCTGTACATTACAACTGAACACTTGCTCTCTGTGCAGGAAACAGTCAAAAAGGCCGACACTAATCTCTCTAATCCTGCCTCTTGGAACGCAGGAGCAAAATAGGCCACGGCAAACAGGTAATAAATAGCCGTAGTTAGACTTAAACATACATACGTCCTGTGTTCATACACACAATCACATCTTCAACTTTCTGGAGATGGTGGGCAAAGAACTGGGGAGTCACATGCAATGCCTGGGCCTACAAACACATCTGCTGTGATATCACCCATCAGTGGGCACCGTAAATGGACAAAGGGCTGCTTGGTCTGAGCAGGAGAAGCCAAACTCAGCACACAGGTGTTCTCATGAATATATGTTTCCATTTGTCTTGTCAAAAGGCAACACAAATATAAAACCATGATTTGACTGTGGGCAATAAATGCAACATGTTAGCCAAGAATAAAAGTAATCCCTGTGCTTATGACAATGAGATTGTCTTACAGCATAAACACACAGCTATGTCAATGTCAACACCTGTATTGCATGCTATATTAAAATTAGCATTAACAGAGAGTTAGCAATGACACATACTTGGCAAAGGAGCCAAAATTAAAACCAGGATATGCTGCAAGAGCAGAGAGATTTATCTCCTTATGCAGATGAAGGGAAGAAATAAATAGCTCAGCTCTAAGTGTCATTTACATTCACATCTAAAGAAATATTATACCACACATCGTGTGTGGAGCTCAAAGAGCTCAGTGACTCATCTGACTGACATCCACAAGCTCACAGACCAGCTGGCACAAACACAGGGACTAATGTATGTAAATAAAACAGTAATTTATGTGTTTTCAGTATAAGCAATAACTTTTTACAAGTGTACAGAGGAATTAAAAAGGCGCATGACGGAACACTGAGGTCCAAATTGGAGAAAAACCGAGAACCATGCAATGGAAATTACTGTAGAAAGCAACAGCAACAGAAAGGAGAGATAGAGAAGTGAAAGTCATGACCTTGAAAGAAATGGGCTGAGTACAGCATGGGGGAGTTAGCTGGGGCTTTTCACAGTGCTGATGAGCAGTGCGCCAGTCACAAACAGAGATGCAGCTGGGTTATAGAGCCAACAGGAAGTTGGAATCCAGCCCCTCATCACAACACAGCGTACAACAGGCGTGCAGTCAGAAGTCATCTACTGACAAGATCAGAGCTTTTCCAGCTTTCACAAAAGGAAGAGGACAAATTTTAATCTAACAAGGTCAAGAAAAATTTGGATGGATAGATTTCAGTGTCCTAGGTTTGTGTCTGCTCTCTTCTTCAGCCTGATAATTGTAGGTCAGTAAATGACAATTTTAGTTCCTTCAGTGACAGCGAGCAAGAATGAAGGCTCAGTTACAACCAAACTATAGAACTGTGCTTGCTTTAGTGATCTGATGCTCCAAAAATGTCCCTATAAAAATTAATACAAATCCCCATTAAATACAGTTTACAGAGTCACAGAGGAAGGAAGTAAAGATACATATGGTCAAGACTGCCAGACTAAACAAAGACAGACCATCACATTTTCATTTAAAGCCATTTGCCAAGCTGCGGTTTAAAGTTCATTCTTATTTTCACTCTTAAATACCAGCATCTTCTGTAGCTGTTGCCATGGAAATGATATGAACTGTCAAAGAAACTGCAGCTTAAGACAAAAAGCAGGTCCACAAACATGTTCACCAACATAAAAAGCAGCTATAGATAAATGTGAAGCCTACAACATGCTTAAAGTTTCTCTGATTATTTATTTTGAGCCTATATTTTTGCTATTTCGTACTAAGATGCACTGGAACACAAACTACCACAGAGAGGTTTCACTGATAATCAGCAGCGTAAAAAAAATAATTAAAAGAAGTCACATGCCCATTTCTCTACACATGCATGTTATTGGCTTTTAGGGGGCAGCTGCATCCCCCTCGGGACATCAACACTGATCTTTTCCTTCTTGTCGCTGATCCTTTAAGAAACAAACAAAAACTGTGACTGCAACACTAATGTCACTTCAACTTCAATATTATGCCTAGGTGCATACCAGTCTTTCTACATGTAACTGTCCTTTGTCAAAATGGCCACATAGGTTCCATAAACCCCACACATTTTCACAAAAATAGCTTTATCTGTGAGATATCATGTTTGTTAACATTTTGTCCATGAAAATGTGTGGCAATGTTAGTTAAAAAGAACGTCTGTTAAAATCCTTCTTCACGCTAATATTCGAGCTAGGAAGGCAGAGCTTGTAAGGAACTATTTTCTCAGGCGTAGTAACTTTTGTCTCAATGGCTCCCGGCTCTGCTCTCTCTTTCTCTATCAGCAATTTTTGACCAAATAAAAACAGACGTTCTCTTTAAAAGGGTTAATTACCCGTATCTAGCAACTTTAATGTGTCCTATTATGTACCTATGCCCTGTTTCAACATGAATGGCAGTGAATGGGGTTTAAAAATGCAGTCTAACATCTACTAAAGTATACACATGGTCAAATTTTAACATTTGTAGAAGACAGGGGCGATCTCTGCTAATGGTAAGAAAACAAAAATAGACTAGTATGGTCCTTCACACTGCAGTACCTACTCCTGCTCTATAAGCAGACAACTGTCCTGACATTCTCACCATAATCATCATGTTTACAGAGATCAGAGGGCTCACTTGGCAAACTTAATCTATGAGCTTTCATCCATCAACAATAACAGGCCAGTGAAGGGGACAGAGAGGGCGAGTATGTCATTGAGGTTATCAAGTAGGTCAACGTTTCATTGAATTAAGCTTGCGGCAGCTTCAGAGGGCTTTGCAGCACGTTCAGGTGTCCTAGAAATGTGATCGGCAGATATGACTGTGTTAAGAGGACCCGTGCACGGAAGAATGAGCGGTGGGGGTGAATGGAGGGAGAGCAGGAAGGAAGGAAGGGTGGGTGAGGTCTGTCTATTGCCCTTGTGTGGTCATGGACATTGGAGGATGGGTCTGATATGGGGGTGCTGAGTTAATGTAAATATATAAATATAAAACAATTATAAGCTTTAGGGAGAAAATGTTAAACTCAAAGTTTAAAAAAAGTCCTATGTTACTATAAGTATACGCAACACAAACTCTCATGTAAAAGCTAGTCAGTTGTACATAAATGTCTAATGAGTAGCATGTGTCTTGGGGCTGTAGGGACTAGTTCAGGGCTTTCAAGCAATTCATTCATAGTGATGACATTCATATTGTATGTAAATAATATATATATTTTAAGTGTATCACAGGGCTTTGCAGGATTCTGTGTGGGAGGACGGGTGGAGTGGTGGATGCTGGTGCCAGGAGTTCTGGTGGAGAGAGCCTGGGTCAGACCGGAGCTTCTGGAGGAACATCCGGAACCACACCTGATTCTGCTCTGATCTGGAGGCATTCAATAGTGGGAGGGGAGCTCAGAGGATATGTTGTAAACTCTTGAAATGAAAAGAACCAGTACAGGTCTGCATCAATGCCTCGGCTCACTGCTGAACACAGGTTAAAGTTAAGATGAGTTGACTGCTCATAGAAGGGAATTGTACTTAATTTCATGAATACAAAGAGAGGAGAGGAGGGAATATAGGAAAACAAATCAGAGTCTGGTGAGTACTGAGTGTGAGAGGCTGAACTGAAAACAATCCACACAGACACACACACGCACACTCAGGGTTCTTGCATTGCTCACTACGTAAAGCTAATGTCAAGTTTTCTGGCTGATTAGGCCAAATAAACACAAATGGGCCTGTGGTCAGACTTATCAGAGTAACAATAGATGAAAATATGCTTTTTCTAGGCTGATGTCATAATATAATATGACAGCAGACACTCACGTAACCAGCCTGTTATGTATCTTTGTACTGTTGTTGACCTTCTTGACATCAAGAGCCTTAAAAGATTTAGGATGGGACGAATAATCTGAATGAGTTGTCGTGAGTCTGGATTTACCTGGAACGATTTACGCAGTGGCTGAGGGGAAACGTGCACAGACACATTGACTCATACTCATGTGTGCGCAACACTCAGAAAGTATTATGATCACACATGCAGCAAACCAAACGCAAAAACCACACACACAAACTGTTAGTTCCCAAACATGTAAATTCAAGCATGCACACACAAACACACACGCTCTACCTTTGCTGGCCCACCACCTGGCATAGGTGTAGTGGAAAAAGGCTGATCTTTCCTGTTTGGTGATTTGCAGGGTCATTTTCCAGACTGATCACCTCACATGACATCACACCAGACAAAACCTCCCAACGAAATCCTCACAGGTCACCAAACTCCTAAGCCTCCACTAAAAATACCACAGAGTGGAAGCAAGTCAGGCTGCAGGGCAGCTATTAATAAACAGAGTCTGCTCCGCGCCAAACTCAAGAGACAAAGAAACACAGGGATCACACAGAGGGGAAACAATTCACTGGCTGCCACCACAGGCCAACAGGGCAGACATTGAAATCATAGCTGCTAACACCGGTCAAGTCCTGGTGACAGCTCCTGCCTTTGCCCACAACAACACTGTAATTGCAAAGACATGTCTATTCTTGATCCAGCTGTCTCTCTTATGTTCTCATATGCAAAGGGATTAATACAAAAAACACATTATTGTTATAGTTATATATAATAAAAAATATTATACATTTTCAGCACCACTACAAGAGTTTCTATTGATGATAAAACTGATACCTGCAAACAGCTCCAGCATTTACAAAAAAACAGCAGGATGTCTATAGATACAAAGTTAAATTTAAGACTTTTTAAGATCTTTTTAATAGCAACTTATATGAAATTTTTTAAGACCAAACCTGTGATGGAAATACACACCAAAAGTGATACCTCCAGTATTTCCTCAGTAACGAGTCCACGGTACAATATTTATTGTGATATATATATATATATATTTTAAAATCTGAATTAATAACAATTTCATACTTTTGAAGGCCTTTTATTAGAAATACTTTAAGACATTTTAACCCTGAAAAAGTGCGAATCTATAAGAAAAGTGTATGTAAAGTGTTTTTCAGTTTTCTGGGGTTTTTTTTGGCATGCATACAAATGAAGATTGGCTTCACATTCAGATTTTCAGAGGATTTTGATAAAAATTTACATTTATAAAAATTCTAAAACTTGGACGTTTTTACTTTATGGATAAATCCAACAGCTAACAATCTAACGTTACAGAATTAAGTGTGACAACAACCATTTAGTCTGCACGCTTGCACATTAAGGCTCAAACACACTGGGGTGACGGTCAGGGGTTGGGACTTGTCAGGGCTGTCAGAGTGAGTCGGTGGCTCTGGTCACTGATGAGTGAACAGCAGTGTTAGAACTTTGAGCTTGTTGGATTCTTTTTGACTGACTCAACATGTTGAATCGTCCGCGACTTGTCAGTGAATTAAATCACTCACAAAACAAAAGAAAAACTTAAGAACCCCCCCGAGCTGTTTCCCTGTAGTTTCCATTATGACACATTTAGCGTGGCTCCATATTTTGCACAGCTCTTCCTCATTTTTCTCCTCTCTCTCTTCACTAGTGCCATTTGTAACTGGACATAACTCGACACAGCACCAGATCTTTGTCGCAGGGTTTTTTTTGGTTGTCAGTTTGGTGTAAGGGAGCCTTTAAGGTATACGCCCTATTCCTATTGCAAAGATTTTTATGTTGATAAACTATATTCTAAAGTTCAGCTAATGAACCCCCTAGTCTATTCAGGTTTAATTTATTATAAGGATACTCATTCATTCATTATTATCTGTAACCACTTGTTCTTTGCAGGGTCGTGTTGTGGCTGGAGCCAAGCCCAGCTGACACTGGGCAACGGTGGGGTACACCCTGGGCAAGTCGCCAGTTTGTCACAAGGCTGACATATATCATGACAAATATCAGTATTGATCAATGATTTTTTTCCCCTTTTGGACTAGCTTCTGGCTCCAACAGCAAAAGACAAAGAGGAATAGATTATTCTCAATCGGAAAATTTGGGTTGTTGCAAAAAATCTGCTTCTCCTTCCTATACACACTAATCTAGCACATGACCTCTCTGGAATACAACTTACGAAAATCCGTTGAAGACACAGAGTGCTTCAGTGCCACTTGTCAAGGCTGAGCAATCTAAGTTATTTAAACATCTGAATACTTGCTCATGTTCTTTCTATAGTCCTCACATGCAAAGTGACTTTGTTTAGTTCTTCTCCATTTAGTCAATGCTTTGGACTGTATAGTGATAATATGAGTGATGATTGCATTTATGTCTGTATGCCATGCCGTACAAGGTAGGCATGTCAACGGCTTTAGGAGGGGTGAGGCTCATTATGTGACATCTGTGTACACGAATGCATGTGTGTACGTGTGAGCAATGGGTGGGTGGTGTCAGTGATGAGGTCATCCAGCCCTCGCCCATCCTGGACTTGATTCCTGTCCAACATCTCTAATCTCTGCCTCAACTGGGAGGTAAAGGATTTCTGTTTTAATGGAAGTGCTTGTGACTTCTCAAATGTGGCTTTGACTTACAACTGAACATTTAGCCCACTTCATAGAAAATATGTTTATATCTTGTGTGTTGCCATTCAGCCTGAAAATACCAAAATATTATTTTTGGTCTATATTGTCCAACACTGACAGATCTGTCATTACAGAAGGTCTGAGAGTGTGCATATAATCTACTCA
>JAQFJB010000012.1:23562798-23573632 GCA_029874875.1 Naso minor | reverse complement strand
CAGCTAATGTAATAAATTCAAAAATGACAGCTTAATTCAGTTACATGATTTTAATGCACAGCAGCATGATGATGTGATCTGAAGAGCTCTACTGCCAAGCTCTAACAAATGACATTTAGCAGCTCCAAAATGTTGCTTTGTTCATGAGCCAGACATAATTATTGTGTTGATCCGCTTCTATGTGAAATTAGCAAGCCACTCAAATCTGGGACAGGGATTTTTCTTTTTCACCACCCCTGTCTTCTCACATCAACAGTGTGTCTGCAAACAAACCTAATCACGCCAGGTTGCCAAAGATGAGCGCGGAGTGAGAATGGGGGACAAAAGGCGAACTAAATGGAACGTATGATTCCCATACTGCTAAGATTTCTCTGCGGAGGAGATTATGGTTCCGTTCTAACAAACACGACAAATCTCCATTTTCCCAACCTTTTACAGCAGATAAAGGGCCTTGGATCCCTTTTCCACACTAAATCCCATATCAACTTCTCCTTAGCTATTCAAACCACCCAGCAGGTTGTTTCTAAAAGGCTTGAAAGTGAGCCTAGAGATAGCCAGCTCTGGCAGCTCAAATGAGCTCTCTGCGCCACCGTGATGTACGCTCGACTCGCTAATTCTCCCCCTTTCTTACTTCTTCAGAAACTTTTAACATCATGACCCCAAGAAACATTTGCAAACTATAACAATAAAATTAACTTGTAATGAGCAAAATAATTGCACATCAAACGCTGCTCGATGGTGGAGCGCAAGCTTGGAAGAAAGGGCCCAATTTACAGATTACATGGCTCATGACTACCGAAGTTCAAAACACAGAGAAATTGGTTGTGAAGTGAGAAAAAAGGGCCCTTCCAAAACGACTCCGAAGCATTCTTTAAACTTGTGTAATGGATACGCTGCGGGCAACTGGGCAAATTTACCATGCAAAGAATCTCCATTCTGCACGCAGCACTTCAAAGGCGAAAGGAACTGAGTTTCAGGGAGCCAGTGGGCACAGGGAGAGGGGGGAATGAACTCGAGATGCACATTTGTCTCCCGGAGTGACAGAAATTGGCGGGGGGTGTTCAAAATGAGAGATGTAGCTGATCTAGGGCAGAGTAGTAGCTCAGTCAACACCATAGTGCTTCCTCAATCTTCAAAAACAGAGGAAAATCATAATATAGAGAGGAGAAATGCTGAGAAAGTTAAAATGGAAGGCAAGACGCACATTAAAACTCAGGGGACGGGAGACGTTTCCCTCTCTTTGCTGAGAGAGACAGCATCAGAAAAGAAAGAGACAGAAGATAAGGAGATTGGTGCTCGAGCGACTATGCCAAGTTGTTGTGTTTTTTTTTTTTTTCTCTATGAGGTAGCAGCCTTTTTACGTTGTTCTGGGAGAGGAGGTAGAGGGTATCAAGAGATTCTCTTAGCGATAATAAAGTAACTATTGGCAATGCTATTCCATGTCTTGCCATCAGACACAAACTCACACAGACACACACACAAAACACAGCAAATTACACTGGAAAACACGTAAAACCCAGATACAGGCCCTGTCCCATTATCCATACTTGTGCCCTTGTGCCCCTCAGTTGCATGTTTACACTAAAGGGTGCAAGACTGTAGGGTGTCCAGGGGTGATCGTAGCCGCCCTCCTGCACCCTTAATGCACCCTTTCCCCAAATTCGCATCAAACCACACTCCGCCAAATCCTATTACCCAGAATCCCTGTCGCGTCATGACAATTCAAATAGATAACTAACGGAAAAACAAAATGGAGTAAAAAAAAAAAGGTTTAAAAAAGGTGGTGTCACGTTATAGCCATTATTAGAGGGACACGTCACCCAATTAACATGTGAATTGAAATGTAGAAAGGAAGTTGTACATGTCTCCTGACTAGTATATTATACTGTTATTATTTTACTTATAAACATGTTGGTCAGGCATCAGCATCAGTGTTTGGATCTGATTTAGAAGCCTTTCCTGCGGTTCCTAATTTTCCAGATAATTCACTCGCTGTGATTTCTGATTAATTTTAGCAGCGGCACTACAAGTCGTGCGACCATGGTCAGTGCTATTTTTTATCTCCTAACCGATCCTAACAGAAGTGATGCAGGTAAGAGATGTGTACAGACCTGTCCCAATTCTGCTCTGCAAAAGCTTCGGACCCTTGTGCACTTACACCCTTAAGTGCACATTTCCTCACAGGTGAGGTCCTCACAGGTGCGCACCTCAAAGAAGACCTTAGGGCGCAGTGTGAATATTGAGACAGCGCCATACTCTGGACTGCAGTGGGCAGCTGATATCACAAGTCCCTGTGTAGGGGGAGGATTCTACTTTTACCAGATTAAAAATGTGGTGTGATGAGCTAAAGCTGCACAACAACAATGTCGGGTAAGTTGAGTTGATATGTTTATTACTCCTATGAAACTTTGGTATTTTGTCAAGTTGTTGCTAAAGTTGCTATCAGTTGTATCGAAAAATTCAGAAACAAGGTCACAGAAATTTTATGCTAAAATGTTCTTCAGACAAATGTGTTTATTTATTTAGCTGTCTCAAAATGTTCAAAAGAGACATTTTCTTGGCCGCCATTTTTAATGCTTGTTTCTCACATTGCCTCTGCTCTCACCCCTCACTCATTCTGCCTCTCCTCCACCCTTCTCTCCCTCACAAGGCCGTCTCCTTCTCCTGTTCTGGAGTCTTATCTGATGGGAGCCCAGCCACTGTTTGCATAAAACACTGTTTATAAGGGGTTGCATATGTTAAAACATTGAAACACACATCAGAGTGTATGCACGCACACACTAATGCTGCACACAGATGTGCACACGCTGACAAGTTGAGCTGTGCTGACCTCGGTAAAAAGCTGTGCAGCTGATGTGCAGTGGATTTGTTTAAATAAGGATTTTCCTTTTATAATATCAAGGAAAAGAAAAAAAAGTACAACACACACACACGCACACACACACACACACACACGATTCATTAAGCCTCCATCCTAATATTGTAATAGTTTCAAGTAAACTGACTTATTCATGTATTTTAGAATAGAATAACATTCCAGTCCTTATTATTTGTTAATAATATTAGCATTTTTTCAAGTACCATCAGTATGACAAAATAAAAGAAATTGCACATTAAGTGCTGTGAAAGATAATATGAACATTATGTGTTTAAGTCCGATGAGAGGGCAAAAAGATCCAAATGCAGTAAAGTTGACCAACTTTCCAAATTCCAAAGTGACGTCTTGAAATTTCTTGTTTTGTCAATGTAAATGTACAACAATGACAACTCACAGAGCATCAGATCCTCATATTTGAGAGCCTGCAAGCACTGAATGTTTTCTTTTTGCTTAATTTTTCCTTGTTTTAATGGATTAATTATCAGAACAGGTCCTAGCAAAGTCTTTTCTTGTTCAGCTAACTGAATAAGTATCTCATACCTACGTACTTTCCGCAGTATGCAGAGGCAGTTTTACATATCCTGATTACATACCTTTTTTTAAAAAACATGCTAAGCAACTATTTATTGTTTTCAAACTGCAGGAAACAGAAATATGTAGCTCATGGATTCAGGCGAGTTCTGGACACGTTATGTTAGGGCTCCGTTTCCCTCACGTTTGTAAACCATCAGGTACATTTATCGTCATTAATCTAAAAAGATAAATAAGATAAAATTTGTAAATAACAAAGAATTATGGTATCATAAGTAATAACAAGATTTGTAGCCATGACAGTTTGCATATGAAGCAGATTTGCACCTTGTCCACCCCCCAGCTTGAAGAAAATGTTCCGTTCAGGACCTGCAGTCTTCCACAGAGAGTTGACCATTATTTGGCTCTTATATCATTTAGAACTTTAATTTCCCATCATGTACTCTTTAAAAAAAAACAAACACTTAACTGAGACCACTTAACAGGGTTTACTCTGCCCTATCAAAGTAAAGAGGAGTGATAATTGCTGGACAGCAGCCTAGGCAAATCATTAGTCTTCACATCAGTCTCGCTTCATTTCCTTCATTCTGCCTGGTGAGTTGACCACTATTGTTCATAGTTAAAATTCCGCCATTTGTTTTCTCACAAAATTAGGTTACTTCTGCAAATTTACACTAATTTACTTAACTTACGCAAACCTCAGGCTCTAGCCATTCAAAAGGCCATGCTGTTTGTTTAACATGCAACTTGAACTCTGCGACTTTTACGTCAACCCTTCCTCCACCATCGCCTCCCCTTCTCTATTCCTCTCTATTCTTAGACCCTCATACATCGATCAGTGGTCCACGTGGTTTAAGCTATGGGCACCTCTCCCTGTCTGAGATTTAAACTGTAAACCACAGAGGGTTGAACCAGTGAGATACAGCAAGATGTGGTTTTGATTAGACCACCACAGCACTTCCTGGGGGAAGTTTTCCTCTCAGCTAACACCCCTAGAAAATGCTCCTTGATATGCAAACTGCTAACAATGGCTCTCTATGCTTTGGTCAGTCACGTCAGCATGTCTTTTCCTGTGTGGACAGAGCCCTTTAAACTGAGCAGCCAGGCAGTACCGTTCCCAGGAGGTTGAGGAGTGAGAGCTGTGTACAGATTGGAAAGGGTGCTGTCAACAGAGACGAGCCTTCTGCCCTGACACATGACCCGGCTACTTCCGGGTCATGCGTGATAGCCTTCCTTAAGGTTATTCAGAGTACCAGCCGTGTTTCACATGACCCCCCCCACGCACATCACATTCCTCAGCACTAATATCATGAAGCCCTTCTCCTTTCTCTCTGTCTCCCCACATACACTTTCAGACACCACTTGCCTCTTCACGACCTGCTGATGTCACATCCAATCACGTCAGTCTAATCACACAGACTAAGAGTGTCGATCATGCCCGTTTGATGTGTGAACATTAGACTGGGGTGGGGTTAGTGTCAACAGCTGAGTCATGGGGGTTAATGGAGATGGTGGTCAGTGCAGGGGTCTTAGTCGCGGCACGCTCTTTCTTTGGCCACGCGTGACTGCTGATCATCATCATTAAAGAATATGCGGTGGTGAGCTCATCAGAAAGAGATGACAGTGCTCATTTGTCATGTCCATGAGGGGGAATAACTCATGCACTCCAGGAAAGTGTTAGAAAGGTTGTAAAATGTGTTGCAAGCTTCTTTAAGGGATAAAAGCTGAGTCCCTAAAGTGAAAGAAATGTCTATTGCTTGTATTTGAAAAAATATCTATCATAGAATATCTATCATAGAATGTGTAATTTGTATTACAAAAGTGAAGTTTGTCTTCATAGACAGCAGCAACATTTTTTAATTCAACTGAGAAAGTGTTGATAGATAGAACAAACAAAACAAATATTTTTCACCAGTTCAATAAATTACGTAGACTTCGTCACATTGATGCAACATCTACTCTATCCATTACTTGCATGAAGTTTTCCTGCTTGCTTAGTTTCAACTTGTCTACAAAAGTCTAACATATGTGGAGATACAGAATAATAAAAAGTTATGAAATTAGTTGATCTGCAGAAGATTAATTAGAAATGGTTTAGAAAATGATAATAAATATAATCAATTGTTTCAGTCATTTTCCAATAAACATCACTGTAAAGTGATTATCTTGCACCGACAAACAAGACATTTCAAGTCACAGTGGTAGAAAGAGTGCTAGAAATCATAATGGACTTTTTATTATTATTATTTTGTGGCATTTCTGAGGCAAAATTATTACCTAATTAACGGAGGAAATAATTATCAGATTAACTGATGATGAAAATAATTAATAGTTGCAGGCAAATTTAGAACAGGTTGCCAAGTGTGTCACAAAAAGACACAACTAAGAACGCACATCCGTCAAGGTAGATAAAATAATTAGCTAATAGTAAATTGTAACAATTTAAATTTCTAGTACAATTTTATTTAAAGTAAATGAATACAAACAAGAGAATGAATTCATGAAAGACAAGTCTGAAAATAAGGTTTTTAACAGTATCAGAGGTTTAAAACATGGCCTTTTCTATAATAATTACACGGTAAATCTCTGAAATCTAATCCTCTGAAAGTACTACATTCTCAATACTGCCTAACCATTACAACAAATAGCAGTCAAAAATTGCATTAGTATTAAGTTGTAAAGAAAAGTTCACCAACAGCCCTGCTCAAAAATATAACGCATAAAAGCCACTGCAACCTTTTTGATCTCTCTTACTGCAACAAGTGTATTACATACAATCTGTTTGCCTTTATTAAACTAAAATTATAATATTCTATTGTTACATTACATTATAGTATAGCACTTACACATACAGTGAACAGTACATGATTAATGCTGGCCATATGTGACAGTATACATCAAAGTACCGGATACAGTTTCAAGCATTTTGTACCTAAGTCTGCTTCCAGACTTGCACAGAGCTTTTAAACCTCTGAGTGAACTCCGACGCAGTGCTCAACTCTCAGTAAGTACACTGAGAGTTGTGTCTGGGCCCATTAGGGCAGGCTGGGGGTATTCAAATGGTGCATCGAGGTCACGTGATCAGTTCCCACAGTCCAGAAACTCTGCTTCCCTAAAGCTACAACAGGAAACAGAGTTTAAGGAAAGACTAATGGACAATCATTATGCTTTCTGGCTCCGTTCACTCTCATTTGTTCTAGTAGTGTGAGAAAATAGAGCTTCTAGCCCCCCGGCGCAGAAAGACAGTGATATCTGCACTTTGTTCATTTTGCTGCACAACTGATTGCCCATTTTCCCATTTCTGGGCTTTTATTCATTTTAATTCATCCTCTAGTTGAGCCATTTCCCCGGCCGTTCTGCTCTGCTCAGTCTCCAGGTCTCTACTCTATCTCTTAATTCCCCTCTGACTGGTGGAACTGAATGAAACACTGAAAAAAAAAAAACTGCATCTACAAAGTTTTGCTCTGCACCAACACATCGCTAAATTTCACAGTTTTTGAAGCAAAATCTTCTCTTTTCTGTGTTTAACATGTGAACACGTGGAGAATTGGCATTAATGGAGGCTGCTAATCAAAGCTAATCAATCAAGTTTTTCTTCAAACGCAAGACAGTGTTTACTTCAACTACTGTCTTCCAAAGTTAGATAACCCATACTGTTTGTTACAATAGCTGACAGCATTCTGTCTTCCTGTCTCAGCACCTGTCCTGTCTGACTCAAATGGGCCTGAATGGATAGAAGAAAGGATGAGGCACACAGGCAATATGGCTGCAATTGTTAAAGTATGCTTGAGAGACAGCCAAAAGAGACAGACCCACCAAGCAGGGCCAAAAGAGAGCTTACTGAATAGTGTGTGCATGATGCGTGTGTATTTAGGGGGCAGCGAGGATGTGAGATGTCAACATTTTTTCTTCAGAGTGCCCATCTCCATTTGCATAATTTCCATTCCCCATGAGCAACAAAGAAAGGAAGGCGATGTTCATACAAAAACCAAATTGACGAGGGAACAATGGTGGCCTGAAGGGTCATTTTCAGAGGGCTAAAATTTCCGAAATCACAGTTTAATACTTTGTCAGACTACTTTTGGAAAAATTCCGTTTTACCAAAGCTCAGTCCGGCCTGTTTTCTACAATTTGACGGACAAAATCAACCCTGAATAGTTCTCACATAATCAAAAGAGAAAAAAAGAAAACAATGCCTGTCATTTCACTTGTCAGCATCGTCTGACTTTACTGCAAGCCAAAAACAGAAAAAAAGAAAAAGAAAAAGAAAAAGATAAAGGTAGAAAGGACGGTCGACATATCAGTGATTAATGCCGAACCGTCCAAAGTTGAGTTTGAGATGCATAATTCACAAAGAACACCCCCCTCCGCACACACACACACACACATTAAAAGAGAAAGCAACAACAGCTTGAAAAGAGAGCTGCACAAGAAGACCAAGATCATCAAAGGTTTGAATTTATTGAAAATTAGGTCAATATATAAAAAGGGGTCATTAAAAAGAAATGTAGATAGTTGTGGTTGCTGTAATAAAAGTTTTGTGAAAGCTCCGATGAGTTAAGGCGCAGCCGCAGCTGGCAGGGGGGCAGGTGTAGGGAGTGAGAGGCCTGGAGTGAGGGCGAATGAGCAGGCGAGCAGGAAAAGATGGATGATGGATGGTGTTGATACAGGAGACAGCAGCCCAGCTTTATCTAGGCAGCACAAGCCAGACCTGCCGGGGTGATGGGTTGGCTGTCAGTCCTTTGTTTATGGACCACCACCCATCTCCCATCTCCTATATGCCCCGAAAGCCTAGATCACTCAAAAACAGCCTCTTCCTCATCGCTCCTTTGTCTCTCCATCTTTGACTCTCCTCCTTTTTCATTTTCTTTGCAAACAAATGGCATTTTGTCCTCTCAAGTTTGTTTCAGATGTACAGTAGCAAAGAAAGAACCTTCTTTATAAGTGTCATTTAATTTTGCTCCATTGGTTGGCAAATATTAGATTAACTGTATTAATGGTTGATAATGTAATGTGTGTTCCAGACATTTTTTGTCCACGGAGGAGGACAGAAAGAAAGAGAACGGGGGTAGAAGAGGGAAGAGAGTAACAGAAAGAAGTGAACCTAATCCAACCATATCCCCATGAGTTGCACGCTTCCAATTAACGACTGGTTGGTTTATCAGTCTCCGACGGGTGATTGCTGTTTTTAATCATTTTCTTTCTCTACACGGTTTCTTCTTCTCTATCAGTTCTTCCCACTCTTATCATCTAACCCCCTCCTCACGCTGTCTCGCTTCCCACCCCTTCTCCATTCAGTGCCTCCTCCGTTTCATGTTTCTCATGGAGCTGCACTCACACTCAGTGTCCAGTGGTCTGTACGCTGAATAAAACTTTGATGTGCAAGTTAAAATCTGCCTATGGCCGTTCTTCAACCACTGACACAGCACCTTCCACAATGGATTATCCGGCCTCACACACCAATCCGAATCAAAACTCCTAACCAGTTGTGTGATCACGAAACAAAAACACCAACTTCGCACTAAAGTCCGATCAAGTCATGGGATAGAGAGTATTAGAAGTTAGATAAAGTTTGAGTCTTTGACTCAGGACAACAGAGGGTATGATCAGATCTTTTCTCCTGACTCATCCAGAAACACAGCTGTATTCCTCTGAAAGAAAACCAACAACCACCCTCTTTATCACCTGCTTTTGTTAGTGTGATTGATTTGGAGACCTGAAATGTGCCTGTCTCATTGATCGATCTGTCCACTTGATGGGGGGTGGTGGAGGTGGTGGGGTGGTTATCCCTCCGTTCGCTGGCACGGTAATAAATGGGGGATGACGGGAGGTTGACAGAGCAGCAGTTATGGCTTCTTTAATTTCCCCGACGCCTCACAGTGACAGAGACTCATAACAAGGTGACATGGTGCTGTAATGGTTACGCTCAGTCACCTCCTTGTCGGGCGGAGAGAGGGGGAGCGGGAGCGCAGGTGTAAGATGTGTGTGGATTTTAAGGTTTGTGTGGCACTGCGCCTGACTGTGTGTAGAGGCTTCCTGATTCGATGTTGCCTCTCCTCCCTCTGGTCAAGGTGTTATTGAGGGTGGTGCTGTTATCTCTGTCCATGAGGTCGCCTGCTGCCTCACTAACGGCAGCACACCATCCCTCCCAATCCCAGCGAGCCGAGCAGCGTGTCCGGGTGGGTCGTTGCTGGCCACGTCCTCCTGGGTGGGCTATAACTCATCTCCAGACGAGGATAGGGCCTTATCTCAGTCCCCCTCCACAGGCCTGCCCCTTGCCTGCTCTGTCTTAGGGAAAAGACTTTCTGGTGCCCCGGTGTGTGAGTTATAGTTGGGGTTAAGGTGACTGAATAGGCCTGTCTGTTTAGCTTGTCTTAGTGGAATTATGTCTGGGTGAGCAGAGGAATGTGAAGGTGTGTGTGTGTGCATTTATACACTATGTGTGCGTCTGCGTAACTGTGATTTATTTACCATGCAAACGTGTGTCTGCTCATCTTAATGTATCCTATTTCTTAAGGTGAAACACTATTGTCATAAGTTATTTAATCATGTGAAGGGCATCGTTACAGTTGCATCTGAGAATTGCCACCCCCCTTCTTCGAAATGCACATACACACACTCCCCTCCACCCACCCATCCACACCCCCTCTCTCTGTCATCTCGGCCTATCAATCAAAAATGTATTAAGTCCGGAGTCGGGGCCGATCAAAGGCAGAATTCCTGGGAGGAGAGCAGATAAGGCCTATCTCATTAATAAGTGCTTTACCATCGTAGGGGCCCGCGCGCCTTGCCACACCCTGCCTGCCTCCCTTTGATATCTAATTATCCATCCGTTTCATTCTGTCAGAGAGGGAGGAGAGGGACGACTCATAGTGTCATCACAACCAAATACTGCTGCGTGAGTGTGTCTGTGTGTATCAGGATCTGGGCAAGGGGCTGCACCAAAACATCATTGCATGTGCCAAATCCAAATGCGCGGGGAGTAGCACATGTAAACAAATGCAAATAAGATGTTCTCGCAAAGGCAAGTGGGCTCACGTTGGTATGGAACCCCTCCTGAAAAGCTGTCATGCATATGCTGTGAGCGTGAGATGGAGAGAGGGATCTATTTTACATAGTGTGACACTAACAGCCAACTGGAGCTGAGCTTCAGCAGTTGGTTTCAAACCTACCTTTTCACAATCTGTACTGGCAATGAGCTCGGGGAGGGCTCCAAAGAGCTGAAGACGGATAAGATAGTACCGGGTAAAGAAAAAAACAAGATAATGCTACTTTTTGAAAGATTCTGAGCAGTGTTGGCCTATATAGTCTTTGTTTCCTTAAATATTCTCTCAGTAGTGTGCTGCACTGTATGTTTTGCCGGTATGAGCCGGTTGTGACAGGCCTGATAGTAATACTAGTATCAGAAATGCCTCAAATGCTGGA
>JAQFJB010000012.1:23501573-23513400 GCA_029874875.1 Naso minor | reverse complement strand
AGAGTTGAGGCAGAGCAGTCGTAGGACATCATCTCCATAAAATATGACCCGGTTTTACTCAAATTGTTGTTTTATGCAACGCATGAACGTGCATTGTCACATTTCGTCACAGTCCGGGTCAAAGTTACATAGTGTTGCTTTAAGTTCATGTGAGCTTAATTTGTAAAAAAAAAAAAAAAAGTGTACAGCAGTCAATGGACAAAGACAAATTATTTTTGATCCCATTTAAACTGTGCCCTCATTCTCAAATATGATGTTTGTCATTTTAAAAGATGTAACAATTTTACAAACGAGTAAAGTCACAGTTTGTTGTGATGATGGTTCGCACAATACACGTCACAAACGCTAACATGGCTGTAACTTCTGCACAGTTTCTTTTGTTCCTTCAGAACAAGGGAAAGTGGATTAAAAGAGGTCAAATCATTACAAGTGTGGCCATGTTGAGAGCTGCAGCTAAGCAAACAGAGGGTTAGACGGTTCTGTAAGAGATCACTGTTAAAACATCACTTACGTGACGATCAGATGTAAAGTCTTTTTAAGTACGAATTTTCAAAGTCTTATACTTCAGCAGTCATGTGATAAACTGCAGCTTTCTTGACTTGAAAAATTATCTTTTAAATTGACAAACATCATGTTAGGGATTGGCGGCACAATTTAAACAGGGTTAAAAAAAAACAACAATGACAATTTGTCTCTTTCCATTGACTCCCACTCATATCTTTTCCAAAATAAGGTCCCATGGGGTCCAGCGGAAGTTGAAAAAGATTCTTGGTGTTTATGAGACTAGCTTTAAAATTGAATTATTGACTAAAACTAACTAATCTGCAGGTAAATCTCACCAAAGAGCCCCACTCAGTCACTCTGTCCTTGCACACATGCTTCACTGCCACCTGCATGGAAACAAACACCATTATTAACATACAACCTCCGTGCAGTTACACAGATATACATATACACAGCCATAATTACTGTGTTATTAATGTTAACACCAACATGAAGCCTTTTGTTTGCTTCCTTAGTCTTTGAATGTTTTTCTTGGTTTTTGACTAAAAACTATTTTCTCGGTTTTTTTGTCGATGGCGTGATGGCGGGAAATAATTATCAAACATGAAACTACTTCCCACTCCCAAAGAGCATAAAGCAGAACAGCGAGATTTATTTCAAAATAAGACTTGAGTGAAACTTTAGACCAGTTTCTTCTTTGTAAAAGGCACGCTGTCTGTGTGAAAACAAAGACCACAGGCCAGACAGGACTGGGATCTGTAAAGATGCAAAGCTGTCAGCAGTAAAATAGGAAGAGAACAGACAATGCCTTCCAAATAAAAGCACAAAATCAAAATAGAGTTCTTCATTCTCTTTTGGTAGCACAGCCTGTGATACTAGAAATAAGTCCAAATCTAGCTGTACGTTTGGATTACTTACATAAAAATCATTATTATTATTATTATTATTATTATTATTATTGTTATTATTATTATTATTGTTGTTGTTGTTGTTATCATTTCATATTACTAATTAACAATATTATTATTGTTGTTGTTATCATTATTATTATTATTATTATTCGTAATAGTAGTGGTAGTAATAGCACTACTAGTAGAACATTTTAGTTAACATAGTCAGTACATCCCTTAAGACAAAATCTGAACATTTACAATCCTGTGACAATTACACCAACTATCTATCTGTTGAGAGAAGCTCTACAAAAAAGAGTGGCATCCTTGTGGTTAGACTGTCGTCATGTTAAATAAGCCCCCCAACAATGTTATCCTCCTTCTCTTAACGTGCTGCTTTTATTTTAAAAGGCTTAAACCGGAAACAAGGCTGCGTGCTTTACGTAACTTGACGCTGCGAACCGCTGCCACGCGGTGGGACCAAAACAAAGCGGTTGTCCCGCTCTTACCGGCATCCCGTCGGCGAGGCGGACAGCCGAGTGGACGGTGCCGAATCCTCCGCTGCCGAGCACCGAGCCGAGCCGGTACAGCTTCTCAAACGGCTGCTTCTCCGGTTTAGCTGAAAAGAGAGCGAAAATAAATTAATTAATTAATGAGTGAATAAATACATAAATCTCGGCCATTCCACGTGATTTCGACCGTTGAGACCCCGCGGTGTTGCGCCAAAATCTAAACCCCCCTCTCCCCAACACACACGCAGAAAAAAAACGTCTCCCTGCCCATGCCGGTCTGCACGTTATAGTTTGTATGTTTCACGGTAACAACTACAATTTGTTGGTGTACGTTAAATGTTTCAGGAAAATGCGGCGTTATTTCAATAATGAAACAAACAGAAATCACCCAACACACGCGATCACACCAGCGAATGTCCTCAGATGACCCCTGTTGTTCTCGTGTCAACCGTTTAAAAATGGTGGACCGTCGACGGCGGCATCGTCAACTCTTTGAGCGATGTTGCGTTCGTGTCGACAGAAGAGATTCAACGTTAGGTTTTCATTGCGAGATGACCACAAATTTTGACAAAACGTGCTCTCAAAATGGCACCAGACAGTGTTATTTAAAGGTCATACATTGGTAGTCGTCCACCAAGCGATTGTTGGATTGAAAATAAATAGATTTAAATAATATTTTGCTTTCTTTGATAAAATGACCCAACTTTATCAAACAATAGGCACTGAAATGTAAAGATGTGATGCATTTAATGCTATCGGCTCAGTTCATCTGAGTACACCGGTTTTCAGATGTCCTCCTTAGTGGAACAGACTGTTAAATTTCTGCAGACTAATTTGCCGGTTTAACGTTTGTAGTTTTGGTGTGTTGTGTAACCCGTCAGATTCTGTGTCCGGGTGTGGGATTTCACTTTTGGTAAAAAACCGCTTTGGAATAAGGTTTTTGTGAGGCATCCTAGGGACAGTCTGAGGTCAGGTGAGGATAAATAGGTCACAGAACAAGATGAGCACCGTCATGTTGAGGTTGGTACCTTGCTGCAGCTGGAGCTTCGCCGGCAGATCCATGCTGGACGAGATGTGAGAGAAGGAGCCCAGCTTGGAGTCCAGCATGCTGCTCGTGGCTTCCCTTTCACAGATGTAATCACAGCTGGAAAATATTCGCGTTAAAATCCTTGATAACAGCGGGGTCCATTGTAGTTCTCACGGGCGAAATAAGACAGTACCGCGAAGAAAATCCATCTTAAGTCCGGTCATTAATAGAAAAAGTACAGTCCCAGCATCAAGAGAAGCGGGCCACTCTGCCTCACCATCCGCCGCTGCCAATATTTACAAAGACTTCAGAGGACCTTCCGCCCGGTCCCATTACCACAAAACCTACTGCGGTCAGGCCAGCCTCCACTTTGTTTAGCGGTACGCGAGTATACTAGGCATTACGGTAAGAGCTTACACAAACTGATTTCAAAATAAAAGTGACTTTCCATTGAACGTGATTTCACCTTCACTGAATTGGTCCAAGTAAAAACAAATTAATGCTTGATAAAAATTAAATAAATACATTATATAATCAAGAGTTATAATATCTACCGACTGTAACCTGTAATTTCAGCTGGTAGAGTGTGAAGTTAAACAGGTTTGTGGCAACAGGGGGGTGTCTTGTACTAGGCAGTCTGTTCAGTGTCTAAGCACATTTAACCTCCAAAGTCCAGTTTGTTTGACTAGTATGTGCGCTCCGTACCATGCCCAAGCACGGCATGCTTTGTCAGCCCTGGCACATGTGGAAGAGGTAGACTTCAGCGTGGTACAGGTGCACACGTACAAGCACGGAGTGCTGACATCACTGTGACTGTTAGAGAAGGGTTCACCTTACATTCAGGCAGACAACAGCACACAAAGTACGGGTAATGAGCAGTGGAAAAAATCTGTGACTGTCTTTTAGATCACAGATACCAGAGAACAACTTAAAAAATTTATTACAAGATGAAAACAACGGCGGTTCAGTATGAAAATACGGGTCACGCTCCATAGATCAGGAAGCTCAAGCGTGCTCAGGCACAGTCAGACTGGAACAATGTGAGTGCAGGGCAGCGAGAAGGAGGGGAGGGGGGACAATCGTGCTTGGTACGGTACAGGGCAACTGGGCCAAGTGTAAGTGCACCCTTAATTTCAGTCAGAAGTTAGAGGCAGTAGCCCACATACGCTATTTCAGGTAGCCTAGCTTTTATTTTGAAAGGCATCATTAGATTGGGCTGAGTTGTTGATATTGTTATTTATGTTTATACATCCATGAGTGAAGCTGTGACCTGTACCTGAACCTGAACTGTGAGGTGTTTTGCTATTGATATTAAGTGAAATAGGTACAAAAATTAAATAATTTTAACCTTTTAATGATCTTTGGCACTCTGCCTGCAGCCTTGTGCCTACGACCGCATCGCACTAGTGATGATATTCAGTAAGACAGCACTCTCTCTGTGTGATATTGCTTAATTAATGGTCTTCTAAGTTGTACTGACAAAGACTGATTTGTTGAACATTTGATCGTAATGAATATCATATCAATAATGAAAAAGCACTTGAAGACGAGGATTATGTCTGCCTAATCATTGTGGTGGGGAGGGGACCCTTGAATATTGTTGCCCAGGTGCCCAGTGAAGTGTTAATCCGGCCGTGATAGGAGCTCAAAGTCAGTATTCAGAATTTGTCTGCTGAAAACAAATGTTGTTAAAACCAACATGCAGAATTATCTAGCCAACACTGGCAGAAAGAGTAATATCAAGCATGTATTGGAGAAAGCATGTCTATGGACTATGTACCCGCCAAAAATCTACAAAAACTAATTAACATGCATGCCGCTGTGGATTTACTTGTTTATTTCTGGGTATTAGAGTAAAGATTTGTATCCTGAACTAAAATAAATTAGATTTGGTCAACTGATCGTCCTTGAAAAGAAAACATTTCGAGCCAGCCAGGAGTCGAACCTAGAATCTTCTGATCCGTAGTCAGACGCGTTATCCATTGCGCCACTGGCCCTCTGACTACTGCACACAGGCTGACAACAATTTGTCTGTGTGCTCCACCCATCCCCCCACAGCTGAGCACACGGTTGAAAGCGTGCGCTGCGAGGCCAGCTGCGGCATGAAAGCTGGCTGTGGAACAAACTATAAGCTGGCTGGCTGGTCTTTGCTGCTTTCAGCATTTAAATGTTAGAATGGCTTGAGAAGTAGTTTTCCACATATCTTGTTATTTTTCTCTGACTACCACTGTTTAAAACAGAATGAAGATCTCATTTTAAACATTTGCTCTAAACAGCAGTCACATATTGATGTCTGTAAGGAAAGAGATACTGAAATACTGCTTTCATATTTTTTAAGGCTTAATGAACACGCCACAATGACCTAAAATAAACATAGTTAGTCGTCACAAGAATGAAGCTACTTTACACCACTTCAACCACTAGAGGGAGTATGTGGAACTGTCACCACTGTCCTATTTAAAGGCCAGAGATTGCAAAAAACATGCCCTTTAAACTCTGTAAGATGTCCATGTTGTCCATGTAAACAATCTGGAAAAATGTGCTTATATCACACTAGTGTTGTGACTTTATCAACAGTAAACAGTAGGTCGTTGTGTACTTTTAGCAGGGCAGAATCTGTGCTTTGGACTAACCTCAAGCCTGACAAAGTTTTTTAAGTAAAACCTTTAAATTTACCAAAAGTCTTATATTGAAGACCTGGCATGTCACAAAAGTAGATGCCCAGCTGCAACCCATATGCAGTGTGGTGATAAATCATTTATTCATTTGGAGAACTCTCCTTTTTTATTGATAACTGCCACTTTACGTCCTCATAGTGTTACATTAAGAGTGTGTTGTTGCTGCTAGTCATTCCAGTTCAACCCACTATCTAGGAATTGTAAGAATTTTTGTAAGCAAACAAATATCACATGTTCAACGCAAGCTGTGTGAACCGGCTGTTAATTCAAGCGACTCCTTTCAGTCATTTTTATAAATTAACACACAGTGTGTCTCAGGACCTGTGAAGCTAAGAGAGCTTGTACCTGGCATTTATTGCTATCTATTCCGCCTAAGCAAAACTCTTTTTACAGAGAGGTTGCACTACATCGCTGAAGCAGAGTCCCTTTGTTACAACACCTTTGTTTTCTACCCTGAAAAAAACAACACCATTTGGAGCTCTTACCAACCCACTTGCCAGCTGTAAGGCGCAACAATAATCCCGCTCAATCCCACTTTTGTAACTTTTATACATAATGGTGAGGTGCAGTATTCCAGCCTGAGTTATAAACGTTACAAATCTGAATGAATGCACCGACATACAAACTTTCATTTGTGGACCACGTATAGGCTGCTCTGAGGACCATTTCATCAGGTGTGATTCTGAGACCAAATCATTACAGTCAGCATTAAGGAAAACGTCACATGCGGTTTGCACTGAGGGGGAAAACAAACCATTCGTTGCAGTGCTGAGAAGTTGCAGAATGGTTTTCTGTACCTTGAATAAATTTTAAAAAACGTCAGAGTTAGAGTTTTAAATTATACCAAATCAAGATATAGAACCAGAGAGGGGAAAGAATGAGCTCGGTCGCTTATGAGATCTGACCTCGAAACACTTTTTGTCTGTAGTTGGCACCAAATTATGTGTTACAAGACTCAATGGCTAGCATAGCAAATGTACAGGTACAGTTAATGGTGGCTTACTAACTTTGGCTCCCTCCAGTTAACTTACAGAATGTAACATTACGTTGCTGCTTTAGCTCCACTATTTATTGACGTTTACACTGTCTTAATGCAGGCTATGTTACATTTGGTATTAATTGCCTTTCTTCTTTTTTTTAGCTTAAAACATTCCAAAACTAAAAAAATTTAGTTCTACATGAAAGAGTTAGGCTTACTTGTTGAAATGACAGTGTATTATTGACATTCCTTTAGCCTAATAAACAGTAAAATACTCAACTTACAGTCACAAAGACTTTATTTTTTATTTTGTTTGTCTTTTCTAGCTCCATAATGATAAGATACTTTAAAATGCTGAAATGATTAAATGAGTGTAACATTATGCCCACTGGGTGACGAACATCTGTACATTTAATTTATTTAAGTGTGGTCGGTCACATGACAACGTTAATGGCTGTAGGCCGGGCACTGATATTATGATAGTCTACGTTTTATTCATCATATCTGTCGTAAATATCATATGGACTCTTACGGGGTGACTCAACCACATAGCAGAAGATGCCTGGGAATGACACCTCAGGCCATTAAGTCTATCATTTGCCCATCATTTCATTGATACGAGCTGCAGTCCAATCTGATCCTGTTTAATGTTAATTTGTCGTACTGTTCCCTATCAGGTAGCAGCAATGGCTTTATTTCAAACATGGCTAAATTTTTTCATATTAATCTTAAGTGTAAGCTTGTGCTTTGCCGGGTTTTAAAAGCTTGGGGATCGTCATCCTTCACTCTGACTCCGCAGACAATGATGGGACGCAGACTGTTATCAGTAGGAATGTTGGGACCTCATCATCTGGCTGAACAACAGCAGGCCTGCACGTAGAAACTGAAGCCTGACAAAGACCAAATCCTGGTTTTCTCTGGATGGAGCCCACAGGAGCTCAGGAGAGTCCTGGTGACTTGGCCATGTTCTCAAGAAGGCTATAAAAATAAGTCAGTAAAAGCAATAACTTCCAAGCAACAGGAGTCAAAAAGCAGAATTGGCATCAAGCTGCTAACTCATGACATTTATTTTAAAGTCAGAAATATGCTTTGCCGGTGAATATTTCCCATCCTAGAGAGTCAAAAAAGGTAATTTGGCACACTGCTGTGATGCATGCCGTTCCTCTGTGCCTCAAACCATTTGCTTCCACTACTGAAAAACAGTCCTAGATGAAACACTGGATACAAAAATACACATAGCAAGAGAACACACTATACCGTAAACATTAATTAAAATGTGAAGATGAAGGCATGAGTTGTACTGCATCTGCATAAAGTAATGCTGTCCCTTTGTTGAGTGTGTCAGAAAGGGAATCTCAGTTCCCTGTGTGACTGTTTCCTGTCACCCAAACCAGAATGTGTTTTTATTTTCACAAACTGCAGCATTTCCTCCTGATGGAAAGAGTATATCAGGAAAAAATTCGAGCCAGCCAGGAGTCGAACCTAGAATCTTCTGATCCGTAGTCAGACGCGTTATCCATTGCGCCACTGGCCCTCTGACTACTGCACACAGGCTGACAACAATTTGTCTGTGTGCTCCACCCATCCCCCCACAGCTGAGCACACGGTTGAAAGCGTGCGCTGCGAGGCCAGCTGCGGCATGAAAGCTGGCTGTGGAACAAACTATAAGCTGGCTGGCTGGTCTTTGCTGCTTTCAGCATTTAAATGTTAGAATGGCTTGAGAAGTAGTTTTCCACATATCTTGTTATTTTTCTCTGACTACCACTGTTTAAAACAGAATGAAGATCTCATTTTAAACATTTGCTCTAAACAGCAGTCACATATTGATGTCTGTAAGGAAAGAGATACTGAAATACTGCTTTCATATTTTTTAAGGCTTAATGAACACGCCACAATGACCTAAAATAAACATAGTTAGTCGTCACAAGAATGAAGCTACTTTACACCACTTCAACCACTAGAGGGAGTATGTGGAACTGTCACCACTGTCCTATTTAAAGGCCAGAGATTGCAAAAAACATGCCCTTTAAACTCTGTAAGATGTCCATGTTGGTCTAGTGGTTAAGATTTAGCCCTCTCACCATCACAGCTTGAATCTGAATCCCAGTCAGGGCTCTACACACCTTAAGTCAAGAATGCTGTATCATAAAGAGTGAGGAAGTTTAAACTATGAGGGCTGCATTTATACATGTAAACATCAACCAGGTTATTGTGAGAAAAGAAATATTTGTCTTCTGAAATTGGTTTGCTGTTAAATGATCTCGAAAATGCGCTTACACCAGACCAGTGTTGTGACTTCATGTACTGTGGGTGTATGAATGGTGTGTGTGAAGCAAAGCTGTGCACCCTCTGATTTACAAGCTCACAAAGCAACTGGGATTTTGGAGGCCATAAGAGCTCCAGGACATATTTCTCTTCTGGCTAAAGGTGTTTTGAGGTAGTACCAAGTAAGAGGTACTGATTAAGTCTAAGAAACCCAAGACAATAATGATTTTAAAAAGCCTGTTTCTGTTTCATGGCTATTCAGTTAAAACATGCCTTGACATTTCAGTCATTAAGGCCTTCATCAGGACAATATGGACCAAGTAAGTTCGTCCATAACAAGGTGTCAATCAGTGCTGGAGACCAGAAACAGTTAACAGTCAGAAGATTAAATCATACTTAAGTTGATTTTCAGAAGCTCTGAGGAGTGCTTTAAAGAGAGGCTGTGTGCTGCTTTAGTGCCAGTGGGCATTTAGTTTGTTTCCTTCAAAAACTCTTCAAAGTCTAAACTGTGGATCCACCTCAACTATCCACGTTATAATAAAATCTGACACTGCATGGCTAGTGTTCTTTTCTTTTCTGGGTTGTGTATTACAGCTCTATGTCACAGAGAGACTTACCTCAGATTCAGAGTCATCATGGGACAGAGCTCGTCTGTAGCGCACCTTGCTGTTCCCTCGTGAGTCCTCCTCTCTCTCCTCAATCTTTGCTTTTGTCCTGTGTTTCTTCATTAGAAAGTTATCTACTACCCAGAACATTAGGGCCTAAAGGAAATATAGGAAATACTTTTGTAAATAATGTTTCCCCATGTGAAATGAACGTGAATTATATTATGTACCAAACCTGTGGATATTTTTTTTTTAACATTCACACTTAAACACAAGACAAAGGGATAATTAAGGTAAACAGTGAAGGATTTTTACTGGACACATGTAATATGGGTGTTGCAGGAGCTGTAGTATCAGGGTACAAAGAAAAACACATAACACTAGACTTACATTGACGAAGAACGGAACGATGAGCATGACGATGGCCAGTTCCAGGTGAGGGTTCTTAATGGGATTGAGGAGCGCCAGCTGTGACACACAAACATATACAATACACACACAAGCACAGACGTTAGAATACACAGCAGCACAGACAGCTCACTAGGCCTTAGACTAGAAATGAGAAGTTTTATGATCAGCAGTGACAATAATAGTCTTCAATAGGGGTGGGAACATTTCTAACCATTTACACAGGCCCATTTTCACCATGTACACATTTAACAGATTAAGAATTAATGTGGATTCGGGTCACAACTGTACTATATAACCACTAGAGGGCGCTGTCGTTTCAAATTCTTCCCAATCACTGCCATAACCCATCACAGTTATCAGACGGATACAACTGTGCCTTAAATATTTGAATAAACGTAACAGAAAACTTGACACAGAATTTGTAAAAGTACTTAGACACAAAATGCATAAATGGATAAAGTAGGCTCACAGGTAACTGTTAGACTACTGTGCAGGGCAGGAAATTCTCTTCCTTTTGTTTTTTTTGCCCCTCATTTCACTTTGAGTAAAAAGTTGAAATTTTGGGAATAAACTCAAAATTTCGAGAGTACAGTCTAAAGTAAGAAAGATTTTTTAAATCATGCACTTCCACAAAAAGTTGAAATTTTGACAATAAACTTGAAAGTTCGAAAATAAAGTCGAAATGAGAGATTTTTTAATCATACACTTAAAGAAAAAAGTCAAAACTTTGAGAATTCTATGAATAAATTTTTTTTGAAGAGTATGAAGAAAAATCTTTCTCATTTCGACTTTATACTCGAAATTTCAAGTTAATTCTCAAAATTTCGACTTTTTCCTCAAAGTGCATGATAAAAAAAATCTTCCTTCTTTTTGACTTGATTCTCGAAATTTCGAGTTTATTCTCAAAATTTCAACTTTTTTCTCTAAGTGCAGGATTAAAAAAAAAATCTTCACCCTTGGATTTTTTTTTTCTTATCCCTGATCCTAATACTCTTTCGAACCTTAGTGCCCTGCCTGCACTGGTAAAGAAAGTTTGATAAATTAGTAGTTATATGCCTAACAGAATTATAGTCAAACTTCAGTGTTTGTGACATGTTAAAAAGCCATAACGTTAGCTAATGCTTGCTAGTTAGCTGATGTTTTTATGTTAGGCAATGAAGGGTAACACCGGTGAGTTACCTGGCATTCTTAGCTGCAACACTAAAGTTATCTTTGTTCATTTTTTCCAAGCAATCATGCTAAACATTTAGTGGAAAGAAGCTTTTAAAAACATTTTGAAGATGCAGCTTAAAACCAGTGATGTTGATAGGTTTTCAATGTAGTGAATCCCAGGACCCACAGGTGGTGATTTGAGTGAGTCCCTGGGAAATTCAATGGGTCCCCATTAAAATTTTTATATTTTTGGCTATTAGAAATTAATAGATATATTAAATTATGTTTAAAATGTAACTGAAATAAAACAAATAAAATTCCAAGACTAAAAAGTTCAGCCTATTACAAAACAACGGTCACAGTAGCATGACAGAGCCTACAAATTTCAAATAAAACTGCATTTTTGTAGCAACATAAATGGCACCAAAATTCAAATCAAAATTCAAATGAAAACAAAATGGTCTCTATGGTACCAAAATAAATTATCAATAAAAGTGCTGATTTTAACACATAAACAAAAAATTCTCATCACCGTGACAGTCAATAAATAAACATTTTTGGCTGGTCCTGGAAGGGACCTGCCCAACACATGGTTATGTCCGTGACTGACTGACTGACTGAGCACAGTTGGTGTGTTCGGGTCTTTCCGTAGCTCCTCGGGTTTGCTCGCAGCATGTGTCCACGCCTCCCAGCCACAACACTGCAGTTATTTTACTCAATGGGAGCGGAGTGGAGAAGCAGGAGTTTGAGGAAGCAGGTTTGTTCGTAAACGCCGGTCTGCTTCAGTTTCCCTCCTGATGTCGT
>JAQFJB010000012.1:23490029-23500083 GCA_029874875.1 Naso minor | reverse complement strand
TCATCTGTTTTATATATTAACGTTGTATCACTATTTTCTAAAAAGACAGAAGAGATCTCTTTTCTTTAGATTGACACTGACAGAAACAGACATTTTCCCTCACAGTCTCTGATATTTGGGTTTAGTTTGTCCAGTTTGGAGAAAACAAACAATTATTTTCATTATGGATTAATTACTTTTTCTATTAATCATCGAATCGACCGATATATCAGTTAGCCAATATTATCAGCCGATATTTGGCCGTCACAGATTATCGGTATATGGTTCACGATTATGCGCCGATATCTAAACAGTTTTAAGCCTGGAGAAAATGCTTGGACTAGTGATTTTAAATTATGTACTTATGTAGTTTGCGGCTCCTTGTTTAACACCAAATAAGCGACATGTTTACTGTTCAGTGCACATTAGTTTGGGATAAAGTTTCTTAAAGAGCATGGTGCAGGTAGTGCATGGTTAATTTTTTTAAATGAAATTTATACTTAACCTTGTCCATATGACCATTTGAAAAGTTAATGTAGGATTTGATGTTTTTAAAAACACATGGGCTAAAAATGCAGAGGAAAAACGTTTTCTTTTTTGAGAAAAAATAAGCAACTTTTATTTTGTTAACAAACACACAACACGTCACTTAAGGGAGACCTGTATTGCTCCTCCCCTCTGCAGTGCACTGTGCAGAGTAGGTTGGTAGTTCATCAGATCAGTAGTTTCAGTAGTAAGTCGGTCAGTTAGTTGGTTAATCAGTATATATTCACATTAGTCAGTCATAGTGAGTAGCTGTTACTCGGTGGTAGTAGTTAGTTAGTTACTACATGCTAATGTTAGCCACACCTCGGCTAACTTGTTAATGTTGCATACGGGCGGGGGTACGAAACTGTATACTGGGCGATACGGATGATCAGTTCTAGCACCACTGTGCTAACTTAGCCGGATATACAGTTTTCACCACTATGTGCATGCCGTATCAGGACACGGAGATGAACCTTGGCTTTAACAAACTTTACCGATCTGTTTGCCGAGAGTAGTCCTGGAGCCTGACTGTGAGCGGCCACGCTGCTTCATCGACTCCTTAACAGGTGCGCTGCCTGAGCCTTTGCTACGACGCTTTACCTGTATTAAAAATGAACTGAGGACTAACATGAGCCAAGAGACTTTTTCTCATGCCTGAGCTAACCTGAAAAATACATTGGGCATTTGATGACCATGGCTAATCTGGCACAAATCAAGAGTCAAGAAACCGCATTACATAAGGTAAGACTACTTTATGGTTAATTTGGCTTACAGTGTGCAGCTACCTGTGTTTATTATGTGTGGCACCATAGCTTGCCTTGTTGTCATCTGTTTTAGGGGATTTGTTAGTATTAGAAGTGGCATTAACGTTTCTCCTATTTATAGTTGACAGTGGTGTCATGCATACATGGTGTATTGTGTTAATGAGCTGTTGGCTTTAATCGAGTAGGCGCTGTAAATCCTGTGTTGCTGAGATACAAGTACATGACTTTATTGTGCGGTTGGCTGTGAGTGTTCAGGTAAATTCAGATGCAGGTGTGAATGTTTGTCTAGTACCACTCCTTAGTGCTGCCCGCTCTGCTGTGGCTGGACTTAATTAGCGAATTATGTTTGTTTTAGAGCTGGAATTGTCTGTAACTTTTGCAGCACTATAGTAAACAATAAGGTTGCGGTTCATCATAATTTACATAATTTCTATCTGCATAATTTACAACCTCCTCTCCCTCAAAACTAGTGTTGGCCTCCGTATTTCCTTGGTATTGTCAGATGTCTGCTTCTAGAGCGACTCCCTTTCTCTACGTCACAGCTTTGGCTCCAAGATTACAAAATAAAAGCACAAAAACAAAAAAACGACCCCAGAAGTCACTGTAGTGTATATATAAGCATATTATTATGAAAATCTAACTCCCACATTGTTTTCCTACACATTGAGTGACTGGGGTCTCTAACCTGCACCATGCTCTTGAAGTGTGTGTAACAAACTTTTTCAGAACAAACTGGGACACTGTTTTTTTTTCCTGCAAATACTTTTACACAAGTTAACTTGGGCTGCTGGTGCTTTTTGTAGTTTGAGGGAATTAAGATCTCAGACACACGGTAGCAACAGTCTGGTTTTCTCACCCTGCTCCCTTAACTTAATGAGTTTTGTTTTCTTTTGTACACACTGACTGCCAGTTGAAAACAACAGCACATTGCAGCCATAGAGGAGCAGAAAAGCTCGCTTTGGAGCAGGAAAGGTCAAACATTTTCAGGAAGTGTGGAGCAACTGCGCAGCTTTAATTACAAACACAGCCAACTACCTCAACAAGACACCAGCCCAGCTGTAATATCACACTTAACAGAGCCCATTACATTTAGCCTCACCAGATACAGATACAGACAGCATTTCTTTCTCACTATTGTTTCCCGTTATTTGTTACAAGCTCGGGCATGAGCCTACCAGCTGAGATCAATATCACATTTGATTAGCCGAGTGATGCGACTGGATAATTATTGTCGGACTGCATCTGCAGCTGGAGTCAGATATCTGTCACGCAGCACAATCTCGTTCATACTCACACATCAGCGTGCTGAAAGCCACCATAGCGAGAAGTCCTTGCAGAAAAATCCCAAACGAGTCCATGAAGGCACCATTCTCGCACCCCCGGTTGGAGGGAACAGATGTGTTGGTAAAGGGCACAGCGGGCTGCCCTGCTCCTCCGTCTCCGAGCTGGGACAACATGTTGACACCACTAACCGCATCCATGGGACGAGACTTGTTAAGAAAGTCGAGAGCGGTGGGCCTCTAACACACTCTTCTCGGTCTATTCTCGGAGTTGTTGGTCAGCTAATCGATATGTTAAACGGGACAGTCTTCGGTAAAAGACGGTGGCATCCTCTTCTTTGCAAGCGAACTCTCATTCTCCTTCAGGCATCAATACAGCCATAGCTTTTTGTCATGGGAGAAGTAAAGCCGTGGCTTAACAACGTTAACTTAGTTAAAGTTGTGGACAGTAATGTGCTACGTTGCTTTAGTTGACTCGTGTAACGTTACACACTTTGAAGACCGAGCTGCAACACTGAAAATCAATAGCTAGTCCAGAAGGTAACGTTACGTGCAAAGATGAAAACCTCGACCTGGAATCTTCGCTAGAACATGTAAGCTAACGTTAAACCTTTGTCATGTAGCTAAACAAACAGACAAACCCCCTGTTTTGACTTACTTCAAGTGTAATGTTAAGCACAAGTCAACGACTGAACGTGTTCTTTTCCAAGAGTCAAATGTCCATAAGAAAACGAAGATGCAGCTGCTGAGACGCTATCATTAACTTACCTACCCAGCTAGCTAAGCTAACCGTTCTGTTCCATTAGGCTAACGCTAGGCTAGCAAAGTTACATTTCTTTAAGACGCTGAAAACAGCGCGTTCGCCGGTCACTCGTTACTTTCAACACTTGGAAAACAACTCATTTGAATAAAAAAGATAACATAAATAATTGCAGGTCACGGTACGGCTCGCATTCATCCAGCTGCTTCCCTGCTCAGCAGTTCCCACTGCCCACTCATGTTGACAGACATCATCACGTGACCCGCGTAGCCGCGCACTGCATGCAGGGAAATGTATGACAAACGCCAGGAGCCGTCTCAAATTCATTGTTGACCATTTTAATTGCAGTCTACAGCAGTTATAATCCTCAAACATGAAATAAAAAGCTGTTCCATTGCTTAAAGTACAGCGTAAAATACAAGCATATGAGTAAACAAAGAGCTCACAGAGGTTTTAATCACACAAAATGAAGCACGTTACAGTCAATCACACTACAGGAACAGGTAAAAAGGAAGTACTGGTTTATAAATGCGTTTTCAGAATATCTTCTGGCTTTAAAACTGCCGATTAAATTGGTAAAAATAATGTCTATTAAATTACATGGAATGGTTCAAATAATCAACTGTTGCTGTATTTGTTTAACCGTACATCCCAAAGAAGAGTTTTGTCCTATTATGTGCAAATATAGTGTATATTTAGGGCATTTACACATTGCTTCTGCAGAGTTAATTGCTTTTTTTCATTCACCCTGTTGCACTAGAAGATATTTAATTATTTACAGTATGTACAAACATGCACTGTCATACCACCATACAGTACATGGTTTTGCTTGTGCTTGCATGACAGAATCCTTGCAGTGTAAACTGCTCTTGCATACCGAAGCTTGATCTTCTGAGATGAAGGCCCTCTGTTGTTGAGCAGACTGTATCTAACTGAGCTGAAAAACATGTCTGGTGTTCACACTAAAATCAAATCCTTATCTTTTAACGGCTCACTGTGACTCTAATCTACCGTCATCAGTGTATCTTCTTTAACATCACCCCCGGCTTTCAAGTTTTATCGGTGTGCAAACTATATTTTTTGTCTTTTCTTAATTAATGGATCAAAATGATCACACTGAGAATTCTCAGTGACTCCCTAAAGGAAAAGAAACCACAAGACAAGGGCTCCCAACCTGTTGGTATTCTTAATGTACAGCTTGAAGCTTTTGCAGTGAAATGGATTTTGTATACTTGTTTTAAAGTGCTTCAATGTAAGTGGGCAGTCACACACCATGTCTGCTCTCATCTGCACCAAAAATGTTGACCATCTTTTCACTGAAAGTAATCTTCAGTGGTAAATCGCCACCTCATTTCTGACTCCATCAGATGATGGTCAAATGATGACAAGCGCGTACCAAATATTTTTGGGCTTAGTATGACGAGTAGAAGCTGTGATTCAATGGTGTTCCCTTTTAGAGACAGCAGGTCAGGCTGGAAATCATGAATGGACATGAGACCAATGAAGTTTTCGCACATTCACGCCTCATAAAGAAAGAGGGAAAAGAGGAGGAATCCGAAGCACTCTGAAAACACAAATAATTTAGAAAGTCTCAACTCGAACATAGCTAAAACCCAACTTATTGCGGCTTCAAACAAAATCCTTGATGCTTGTGTTTTTCTTCAAAGCATGCTGGAATCAGGTTTTTGCAGTCATTTAAAACATTAAAATGCCTTGAATTCTTCTGTCTTTCAGTCCTTCCTGATGAGCACGAACTGTTTTGGACCCTATGTAGCTCTTCTTTCTTTTTTCAGTAATGAAAAACTTTTGCTTTTGTCCATCTTATGTCCAGGTTTGTCCGACATGATGTGGTATTTGCAGGATTCTAAAGGATGTCCAGTGTTGGAAAAGTCAAAATGGGAAAATACAGTGTTTCTACAGGATTAATACACAGAACAGGATGGAGTAATAATGTCCATGTTCATTCCCCGTCAGCTACGTGGCAAACTGTTGATAAAACGCCAGCTTGACCCTCTCAATGTGGTGGCACAGCTTGATAGCCGGTCCCAGCTTCAGGTCCATACACTCCTGCACTGTCGGGAGGTTGAGCAGCAGCAGCGCCTGTCCATCAATCTCCTATAAAAACATAAATATATATGGGATGCAGTTTCTAAAATTAGTTTTGGCCCAGCAATCTACTGAAGTGATGTTTTGTGTGTGTGACCATGGATACAATGCAAGCGTATAATGCAGTTATTCCACTAGAGTTCTAAAGTAGAGTATTTCTAAACTGACATCTGTTTTCACCCCTTTTGTGAACAATCCCGTTTTCCAGCCTGGCAACATCTGATGGGGGTTTAGACAATGGGGTAACATTAGCATTAACAGACTGAAAAACGTATTTCTGACAACTCAGTAATGGCATTCAAACTAATGACTGAGGAATATGGAATCATTAGGCAAGACATGGTTTGGTTTTTGCAGATAAGGCTTTACGTATTGCACAGGACAAACGTTACTTGACAACCCTGAAATGCGTCTTACTGAGAAGTTATTTCTGAACACTGAAAAGATATCAATCACTCTATTTTATGAGGCCGTGTATTTTGTACCCTGTCACTTTACAGGCATGTGGATTCCATAATCATAATCGATAATGGAATGGAAAAATACTTGGAGACATGTTAAATCAATTTCAGGCTGCAAACTCACCACAGCAATACGGTTTAAGAACACAGACAGAAAGCACATATCCCATGAACACAGACATCACGGCTCTTTCCAGCCGTGTGCCTTAGCACTCATGCTAGGCACTTTGTACAGTGCCCATTCAAAACTAGTGTGAGCGCTCCGTAATGTGGAGGTACGTTCGTCGTCTTTTTCTTCTTCTTCGAATAATGGTGGCTGTCATCTTTTTCTCAGATTTTGTGTGGGGTTTTTTTGTAACTTAATTTCAAGAGCTGTATGCTGAATTTTACAGGTCAATGACTTTTCAACAACGTGTTCCTGCAAACTTTTAACAATAAAAGCCTTATTAAGAAATAATGGGGTCTGTCCACTGAAACGCTAGAGAAATCTTAATTAGAAAAGTATAAAGGAAGTGTTGAAATTTGTATTAAAAGCATTATGACCAGCATATCTTTAAATGGAAGATGGGAACGGATCAAAATGAGGCTTCATACTAAAATATGACTAATATTATCCATATCAAACAGAGGGAACTGGAAATAAAGGCCTGTTACCTTTTGTAAATGAGGTAATTAAAGTTCTCAGTCACTATTTGAGGAATAATGTAGATCTGTAAAAGTCATAGGATCTTTTTTAAAATATATATTGTATTATTTCACAGACCCCTTGCCATTGCACCATGGACCATTAGGGGTCCATGGACCTGTGGTTGAGAACCACTGCATTAGAGTAACTTACACAGGAGTGAGTTCTTTGTAATCAGAATATAACATTTTGAATCCTGTGTTTTCGGTTTGCTTCTTTCATTGTACAGTCTTTTTGCCCCCGTCTGTCCATTATATAGTGCATTGATTTTTTCACTTGTAAAACTGGAAACTAATAAATATATGATCAAGAAAAAAATAGTCTGAGTATCTCTTACCTGATCCAGGAAAATCCGCGCAAGAGGCGCACAGTCAGTGGTCCTGATGAAGCGAACCACATCAGTAACGCTCCACTCCAGCGGGCTGGTGTCCAAACACAACTTCTGAGGAGGTTCAGTCTTTGAGGTCTACAAACACACAGATAGAGTGAGTCAGACAGAGATCTCCCAGCTGAACTGGAAAAGCTCACAGCTCATTTTAACCCTTACAATTGATGCTGAGAAGAAGGGCAACAGAGCTGAACATTTTATAAAAGAGACACCGGCTGTGTAAGGCTTGCTGATTTCCTCATGGGTTGTTTTGCTGAAGTTCAGGTTGAGGAGAAAATATCTTTATATAATACATTTCAGTAACATCAAAATATCATTAAAATGTGTTAAATATTCAAGGTAAGGCAGTTGTATTTGATGGAAGGAGCAGAAGCGTGGAACTGTGCATAACAAAACTTTTATTTTAACGTAAAGTATAGGGCTGGGTATCGCCACTGATTTTTCTAACAGATTCATTTCCAATTCACAAGGTCCAAATTTGATTCTACATTCATTAGGTAAAATTTGATTTGGTACAAAACCAATTTTGCTTGGACACGTAAGAGATTCTAATGCTGTACAACGTACATGGAACCTGGTGCATTATGTAAAAATTAAAGCTGGGATTGGTAAATCTGTAAAGCTAACAAGATTCGACAGGTAACATCTCATTATCCCTCCCTCATTCAAAAGCCCCGCCCCCCACATACATGCACGAGTGCCACACATTACAACTGCTCCTTAACAGAGCGGAGAGGGGACCTCTGCACATCATTTTCAACTTTGTTCAACTATGTTACCTCATTCAGCGGTATAAAAACACCAAACATTATCATAATGAATATTTAAAAAAACAACAACAACAACAAAAACAGACATAGCATCAGAAAGACAGCAACCACTGCACTGTTTTTCACGCCAGCAAAGTAAATTTAAATTCTTCACGACTTTCTCTACCTTTGGTGAGGGAGGGCGGTTCTCATCATCAGAGAACGAGGGTGAGCGGGGTTTGCGGCGTCTGCGTGTCGGCCTTGGTGTCGCAGGAGGGGAGGGGGACGGCGTGGTGGGCTGTGATTTCCCAAAGGATTGTTCGGAATCATCTTGGAGATCATCTTGCAGTTCCGAGCCGGAGTCTTCACTCAGGGAGTCATCTTCATCCAGATCTTCTTCCTCTCCACTGCCCTGCGAGCCAAAAACGACGACAGCAAACAACCCATTAGGACAAATTCAAGTTTTGTGAGAAGAGGAATCAAAGTTAACAATGCTGGTTCAACAATGCATCGCTTAATATAACGCTTAATGAAGAAAGGACGTGTGTTACCTGTGGAGACCCAGCAGGCGTGTTGTCCACTGAAGCTGATGAACGTCTCTTCTTATGGACAAAGAGCTGCTTCCTCCTCTTCCTCCTCCTCCCTCTTCTCTTAACACCACCCTCCAGGTTGGAGTGCCCCCCAGGTGGACGGCCAACGCGTTTACTCTTCTTCTTTCCATAGTAATAAGCTGACAAGACAACAGGCTCATTGTGTAATGTTGCATCTGACATGTCTGAACGGCTTCAACATATTAAGATAGATGGAAATGAATCGATCAAACAGTTTTTAAAGCATGAAATCTCTGCGGGAAAAGAATGTCTGAGAGGGAATGTTTGCTGCCTGGACCGATATGAAAAAATAAGAGATAAAAGAGAAAGTGTTATCATTTGCGTGTTGCTATCAAGTTGCATCACTTTCTCAACCACAACACTGCAGTGTTTACAACGCAAAGAAAACAAGTGAAGGGTTCTGCAGAAAAAATGAAACGTCACTAGCTGGGAAATGTAAACTCAACAAATGAGAATTTGAATGATGTTTAGAATTAAGGTCAAAATTGACGAGCAAATATACAGATTTGTGAGCAATTTCAGGTTTATGTCGCTGTCTCCTTCAAAAAGAAAGCTCGGAAACACTTAAAGCACGCATGAAGAGACTCAAAATGCATTATAATGCGCCTATAGTGCTGTATAATCATAGCTATTACAACCATAACCATCTATAACACATTATAAATGTGTTCATAATGGCTTTGATTTGTTACACATGTTCATATAAGCTTATATATATGTCATATAGCCTTAATTGAATGCCTCTTTGATAATGTTTTTCCATTTTCTGAATACGTTTCTAAAGCACAGAAAAGGAGGAGAAAAAGATGTCTGATAGATAACCTCTGCAAAATTGGACTGCATTTATTTTTGGCACTTATAGATGTAGATGTAATTTTTTTTTTGTTAGTTTTTGGGGAGTTTTTTGTGCTCGGGTGGCTGTGTTTTCATTTGTGTACCTGTTCTCTTGGGATGCATTTATTTATTTGGATGCGGTCTATATTTGGATGATGTCTCTGTTTAGATGTGGATGAATTGAGATATTAGGTGTTGGTGTGTTGATATGCCGAAGTGTTTTGTTTGTTATTATTAGTAAATGTGTCAGAATAATTCAATGTGGGATGGGTCATGTAAATAACCAAACACGAAAAAAAAAAAGTTCATTCATTCATAATGTGTTATAATGCATTATAGAGACAGGCTTCATAGAACGTGTTACCTAAAGTCCCCATCAAAGATCACCCAATAAAGTCTAAACAATCAGCAGGTCTCTGGTTCTGCAAACCACTTACTGTATTTGGTCTTGGTGAGGACAGAGCAGTTCTCAGAGCAGCGGTCCAGAACCATGCGCGGTCCAAACAGGTTGGGGCAGCACTCAAGCTTGATGCAGGTTTTCCTGCAGAAGTCTGCCACACGGTCTGCAGTGCGGACTATTTCCACAGTGGCACGGTAACTCTTTCCCTTGTACCTGATATTTAAAGAAAGCAAGGTTGAATTGTAAATACATCGGGATTAATGAAACAAAAAAACAAAATTATAATCCCAATTCCACAGAAGTTGAGAATGCAATTATTCCAATCAAACCAACTGAGTTTGGTGGCAAAGGTTTTACCGACAGTTCCTGAGCCTATGTAGTGATGTCTTATAAAATCCTGTTTCACAAAATCTATCTATCTATCTTAGTGCTGTCAATCGATTACAAAATTTGGTCAAGTTAATCACTATTCTGTGATGAATCAAGATTAATCACAATTAAAATACTAG
>JAQFJB010000012.1:23460634-23477885 GCA_029874875.1 Naso minor | reverse complement strand
AGTCAAACTGCAGATTCAAGGAAGAAAAACTTCCACAGCTTTGATTTACAAAACCTGTTTAAAGGCCAAAATTAAAGTAGTTTGGACTTTTGAGGATTTTTTTTTTTAGCCATTCTAATATCAAGGACACCTAGGCTTTAATAAAAGAGCTGTTAGGATTTCTATAAATCACCAAGTTCTTCTATTTGGTCAATACAAACCAGAAAATGTGGTGAAAAAAATGGCAAACTACATGCTGTGTATTTGCCATTATTTTGGGGTGGCACAGGCTACCACCTACATAACACACCAGATGGTACGTGATCGGCAGGAAATATATTAAACTATGCAAATCTCATCCAGTTCTACCTCTGCTTGTGAAACTCATTTGGGCCTTTTTTTTTTGGAGTGTGGGTATACCATTTCCTGCCCCGATGTGCAGATTTCACACAGCGCCTTGACATGAAGGTGGACACACACGTCAAGCTCTGACACATCAAACTGACCCGCAGCATTGTGACAACAAGCAGATGAAATCAGTTGATACAACAAGAAAGATTGCATGAATGAGAAAGAAGGGAGCGCGGGGCGTGACGACAGTGGAGAGAGCGGTGTATGGGATGCGGAGGACGGCTGCTCTGTCACGGCAGCTCCATTCAGCCGGCCTGTCAGGGCCGTCTTTGTCACGTCTGACGTCTCTATTAAAACCGGGGCCACCACCAGAAACCACCCCCTCCCGAAGACGGCAGCGCTGCTGCGACCCTTGTGCTCCGCCGGGATCAGTGCCACCTTTCACCCGCGACCCGGCCCCAGATTCCCTCTGTCTTTCTCCCCCTCCCTCTGACTCACACACACACAGCAGAGGGTCTTATTGTCTCTGGGGGTCACACTCCAAACATAAGACTGGAAAAAAAAAAAAAGAGCAGTGGAGACGGGAGTAAAAGACAGCCAAAGTTAGGAATCTGCATTCTCACACCTGATGCTGAGCTTTGATGTGAGATAGTTTGTGAATTCATGGTGGGATTCAAGTTGATTCTATTCTACAAACTCTTGAGACCGTCTTCTACAATCAAATTTCATTGCTTTTCTATGTTTGTGAAGAGGGATGGGTACCGAAACTGGGTACCAATATAGTACCAGTACCAACACGTGCGATACCTACTGGACCAAAACACGACGCAGATTTCTGTGCTTCATTTCGGCACCAATTAACATTAAGAAATGTAAGAGCCAAAGATGCCGAACCTTCTCAGGAGAAGGCTTGCCGCGGCAGATGGTGTTTGCAGTGGTGGTGCCGGCATATACACCGATTACATTACTTGCCCACCGGCCCCACTGTCATTTTCCCTTTTTAAAAGGGTGAATATTTTTGCACACCTATGTAGACATGACAACACAGGAGACCCAAGGCTGACGAAAGCAGAACGAGGAACTCCTGCACGCTGTTGTGATCAAGAACTTTTATTTACGTTTCGGTGCAAAGACCATCATCAGGTTACATAACCTGAGCTCTCCTCTTTTAAAAGTATCGGTTCAGGCACCGTTTCAGCACCGGAACCATTTTGAAAGTATCGAAACTTCATATCGGTCGATACTGATAATTATTGATCATGTGGGTTGTGACTGACGACTTGTTGGGCATTCTAAGGTGATAAAATGAGTAAATATCACAACGTTTTTGACCAAATATCTCGATACTGACACAGTATTGTAAGGATGACTACTGGTGATTCCACAAAATATTAACCCACTGACATCTTTTGATAATTAAATAATAAATCTGTAACGTGCCCAAGTGGGTAAGGGTAAATAAAAGAACAATGAGAACAGTCTGGTTAGTTCAAAAATCCCATCCCTTTACTGTAATGAGGCCTTTTCACCCAGGAAAAGACAACACTTGCGCCATAATCACGATATAACGAAATCCAAAATCTGTCACAATATCTCATCTCATATTAACATACGACACAACTTGATACACTGCCCAGCCCTACATGAAATATAACAAAATGAAACTGAGTCAGTCATTTTTAAAAGAATAAATTAGCGTCTGTATATCGCCTCTAAAACGTATACTAATAGCACTTATCAAAACTGACATTTAAAACATCCACATGTGAGCTTTCTATCTTTGCTCTGACTTTTTTGACGCCCCAATCTGCAGGTTTCTAAAGCACTTAACTTAGCAGAACAGCATGGCCTCTGCTCGTGCGGGTAGACAGGAAGAAATGCAACTTCCCCTGTTTCACACAGCGAGTGGCCTGTGTGGACCGCAGCTAGCTAGCAGCAGTCTGCCTGAATCTGTCTGCAGCACCCGAGACCCTGACTGAACCTGAAATAGAGAACGTGTGCAGTGCACACACACACACACACACGCGCGCACGCACACACGAGCACTCACAGACAACTGAGATCCCACTACATCCTCTTTACAAGCACTCACTGAATCATATTTTCATCCGCACTTAGCATGCAATTGAGTATTTCTACACAGGCCTTCCCGAACCTTGAAGGTCCCTGGGCGGGAAATGTAATCTGACAAAATACACATTCACACACAGAACAGCTTCTCCAGGAAATAAAATCAATGTCAACTTTCAATAAAATGAAATTAGCCCCTAAGACATTTCCCCAAACACTATTTAATCTATTTCATCTGTTGTGCTGATCACCAGTAGACGACATTATATTATAATCAGTAATGCAGCAGAAAATAAGGAAATGAGTATGTCTTCCTGTTAGCGTCCATACTTCGACATAACTAATCCTATTTTCAGAGGAGCGCTCATGTGCTGTTCCACTTATTCTTTTTATTGATTTTAAACCACGGTGTGTTGCTGAAAAACTTACAGTTTCATTTCAACCAAAGCAGTCCTACCAAACCATTTTCTCCTCGTTTACCTGTAAAGCGTTATGGAGCCATGCAGGTAGTTTTGGTTTTGTTTGTCAGGTTTGACACGTCACTTTCTGTCTCAAACTCTAATACAATGAAAATGTCTGCAGTTTTGTTTCTGTGCTCCCTGCGATGAAAGATCACATTCATTTTTACAAAATCCAACAGCCGTATGTAATATTCACCAAACTCAACAAATAGTTTATAGAGGCGCGACTTGTTAGATCTAGCCAACTGGAATTTATGATAGCCATATGGACTGATGTTCTTCTTTCTGTGGTGCAAAGAGCTTCTTCTCTACTATAGATAATGTATTCATTTGTGTCTATTAGGGCTGGGAATCGCCAGAGGTCCCACGATATATCATCACGATACTTGAGTCACGATACGATATTGCCGTAATATTGAGATATGCTGAGTACTGCAATGTCATACAATGTGGGTTTTTTTCACCCTTTTCAACCTAATTACCTAATTTCACCTAATTAGATAAAGTTTTCAGTCTATTCATCTCCCCTTAATATATTTTTTTCCCATTTCTGTATTACCTCACCAGACAGTGAGTGCTTAGCACCACTGGTGGGCTGAAAAATCAATCAATTCTTGTTATTTTATTACCAAAAAAGTTGAGTTTGTAATGCAGTATCATTTTTTTTCCGCCCACCTCTAGTATAAATGTATTTTTGTAAAGACGTCCATTATCCTGTTAACAATGAGAAAGTCACAGGTGTTATAAATATTTTATTTTTGTCTTTTTCACTGGTATCATGTGACCATCACGTGATCCTGCAGGCTTAATTTAAAATCTGATGTCCTCTCATGTTTTTCAAGTCTGAAGAAGAGCGTGAGGCTCGAAATGTCACCCATTTTGCAGATGTACTCATAAATTACACGTCCAGGGAGCTACAGTGTGTGGACGTTTCTTTTCATACCCACCAAACTCCCAATAACCAAAAACAAGAAGTATTTCTAAAAACTATCCAGTAGCGAGCAGTTCCAACTGAAATAGCTGACAGTAAAGTTTTTGGATGATCTTATTTAACAGGGACAATATTTCTCTCGAGAGATGCTGTGATCACAGAAAAAAGATGAATCTGTTTTGCATTGGGCTGCAGGAGTCTCATTGCTTAATGTTCGAGCCATTTAGGCAACATAACCAAAACCATCGAGCTGATGGATTAACAGCACTGTGATGGAGTGGAAAACATATGGTTGCTTTTTTGTTATTTAGGTGAAATGACCTTTTCAACAAAACTGGAAACTAAGGTGGAGCTGGATTATAGATACAGTACATTTAAGGAAAACTAAAAAAAATGTTTCAGTCAAGTTTCTATGGTGACCTACACCTGGCACCTACTAAGGCGACACTACTAACTTTAGATCCCTCAAATGTCGATAATATGGACACGATGGTTGCCAACAAAGGGTTGCACTGAAGTAAAAGGAGGTGGCCTGCTCTGTAAAATGGTAATCCGGGAGCTTGTCACACCAGTTCTTTCATATGGACAAATGTAACCTGCTGTAACTTCAAACCAAACACGGTGCTGAGGGGACAAACCCGCGTTTCCTCCACACAGCTCTCATAAATAACGACGCCGTGTCTTTCAGTGGCGATATTGCTGCTCGATGCCGCGGCATATAGCGGCACGTCAGCCGGAGCAGCGCTGCCAGCGGATCACTCAAGTTGCACAATGGGGAAGTTAAGAGCCAGAGGAAAAATAGGTTGCAATAAGTAAACGTGGAATATGACAACAAAATTACAACCCTCTCATCTTCGCCCTGCTCTTCGGTTCGTAACGGCGAGCTGAAGTGAATGGCGTTTATAAACCGATGAGTTGATGTAGCTTTTGTTGAGGTACACAGAAACACAAATCGGCTGAGGTCGTGCAACCTTCATTATGTAAGACTTCGACATTTTAAACACACGCACTTATTCAAGGACGAACCACTGGAAATTTCTAGACAAGCCTTGAAGCTTAAGGTTGCACTGCTTACACGGTGTAACCGCAGCATTCAGAAACAGAGATGGGCCATTAACGCAACGGCTTTGCAGAGAGGGACTACAGCGCCGACGGTCTAACTTTCACTCTGACGACAACATGGCAAATACCGATTGAGAAAATTATTAAATTGCTGTCCAATAAATAAACATGCGGTCCGAAATGTGTAACGACCGTGTGGGACTCACTGGACACATGGTAAAATCGCCTGTGACCGAGTCAAGTTACTGAACGTCACAGCTTGAGCAATAGGAGCAGGCTGACGAGCAATAAGGGCGCTTACACTCGACCGAAGCCGACTCATCTTTTTGAGAGACGGGAAAAAAGACGAACGCGCCACCACAATGCAAAACACCGCTAGGAATTTGTAACAAACAACACAGCGTACGTGAATATTTAGTCGCAAAATTCGCCTCTTACCGCTAAGTAGTTTTTCCAAGTCGGTTTTTAGATGCCGTTCCTCTCCGCCTGCTCGCTCGCAGCTATGCTAAATTCACGCGAATAAAATCCGGCGGCCCCGGTCGAACGTTTCAAAATAAAACGTCTAAGCACAAGAGCGGGAGCTCTATCAGTTACCTAAGCGACGGCGAGACTTTGTGTGTCGAGGATTAAATCGCGAGACTTCCGGTTTCCGGCTAAGCGCGTCTCGCTAGCTTGACGCAGTTCTCGTTCACGACCTCATTCCAATATGGCACAAACGGCCACTGCGCATGTTCTGCCGCCTATATGCCTCTGAGCCCGGCTACATCACACCGACTTCCATCTTCACACACACACTCACACACACACACACACACACACACACACAATAAAATATGACACAACCAGAATCATGATCAACATCTCTAATACCCACAAAACAAAAAAAGCAGAGCGGTTTCCGTTTGCATCCGCTCTCACGAGGGTTAACCTGAACAGTCGTTTAAGGGTTTTTTAATCCCCAGCGGATTTAACACTTAGTTATTGTTTGAGCCGAATTTAAGTGCACATATAATCGATACAAGTGGGCTGTTTTTGGCCACGAAAAAGCAGTACGTCTTGTTGTGAATTAGCCTGTAGTCTTATTAAAGATGACCTCGAGTTGCTTAATGTGCTCCAATAAGATTTAATATGTTGAGTGCATAAAAAAATCGCAATAAATAACTGAATGAGCAACTACTTTTTACAGTAAATGAATCACTAAAACGCCTCATAAAAACGACTGGATACATTCCATACGTCTCTCTTGGTATGGTAGTTCTGCTGCACAGGGATCTCAAGTCGGGTTTTTGGAGGAGGGCGGGAGAAACTGCTGGAAATATGTCTTGACACTATGAGTGTAACGCTCAAAGTCCATCTTCCTCGTTTTATAAAATGTGCTTTCTTTGAGCAGCGGGCGTTTTGGTCGTTTCTCTTTCGCTTCTTGAAGCCTTCAAGCCTAATCTGTAGCCCGAAACAGGTTTTTACCGCTCATTTGGACCATGTATAGGGCTACTGCCTCATATAATCCTCCACAATAGACCAACCCTTCGGATGCCTGTTATAACAAAAGAAAAAATCGGCGTTTTGCCTGCGTTGAGGTGGAAACAGTCGCTACATTAAGCGCGGGCTGCAGAAAAGCGATCGGATCTTGCCTGAACACTCGAAACAATCGGAGAGCCATGAATAAATCAGAAGGGGGGCAGGCGTTTATCCCCAAATTCATTCAGTCATTTTGTGAAAGTGCAGAGCTGCTCTGTGTGATCTTTCAAACAGAAGACCACAAAACTAATCACGAAATTCAATCAATTAACAGGCATAGAGAATAAAAGCATGCATTTATTTATTTTATTGTGTCGCTTTTTTTTTTTTTAAATTATACATTGTCTCACTTGATAATTGTGTGGCATGATTCTGTTGTTGCTGTTCAGGTCTACAACTTCAATGCTGCATTGGTTTCTAAGGCAGTTTGCATAAAGGCAAATCTCTCAGCAACTTCAGTTGCTTTGTTGCTCAGTGCCACTGGAATGAGCCATTTTTTTGCCCCGTGTCTGGTATTTGTTTACTGTCCACATCCAGCAGGAGGCAGCGGATTAAATGCGGGGGACAGAGGACAAGGACAGGTCATAAGCCGTGCGCACTGCAGGAATGTCCTCTCGTTCATTCGCACGTTACACTGGGAGACGCAGTTGTAGCACCTGACCGCTAGATGGTGGTAAACCTGACAGGTCTTTTCTCTTACAGGCTTTCTCTCCAAATCCCTCTACTACTTGGACATGTTTTGGTTACTTACAAAGGATTTCACATTTCTGAGGGGAGCTGCTGCAGAAGTCAGTGTCCGAATAAAGGGAGACTGAAACATAACAATCAGCAGGAACCACTTGTGGTCAGAGGACCATGCCATAACAGCAGGAATGCAGTGATTAGTACTGGAATTCCTCTGGTATGTGAGGCTTACTCAAAAGGATTTTGTTTTTGTAAGAGCTTCACATATGAAGTCTTTAAAAACATGTGAACACAGGCTGAAAGTTTACAACATATTTATTTATAGTCAGATGTAAAAGATGAGGAGAGTAAAAAAAAAAAAAAGTACATCCATTACTCACACACAGCTCGTGTCAACGTACATCTTCATTATCCATATACAGCACTATTATTTTCATGTTAAAATACCTACATTCAAGTAATATAACACATAAAAGACACTTCGCTTTCGGTGAAATACCCGTCCCTCCCACATAAAATGACACATCCTTCAACACATATGTACCTTTGTTGCCACTTTCCAGCAAGACTGAAGACAGCCCAGAAAGATATTATAATGTATGGAATGACTGTTTGTGCTCTGCTTTAGTTTGTTAAATATAACAAGAGGTTAGACACCAATGGCACACAAAAGACTGAATAGCGGCTATGTAGAAATCTCGGCGAAACAAAAAAAGATGAATTCATTTGAACGTATTTGACTCTGTGGGCTGTGCGTAGAGCGCCTCCAGTTTCTCAAGACAGTGCAGTCAGTGAGGGAGGGAACTATCTGGCTCTGCAATAACATTATTTCAGTTTGGAGGGATTAAAAAAAATTTCCAACTTTGTAGCACAATTATTTCTATCATGCTTATATCCAAAATACAGGCATCGTAGACTCAGAGATTAACTGACCATTGATTCATGAACAGACAATGTCATGACTACATTAGCACCAATTGCTTCAGAAACAATTCACATGCAAACACTATTGTGTGCACGTGGTGACACACATATGCACACACAGGTGGAGTGTAAAAGAAGACATACAATAGGCAAAGTACACATGGTGTGAGTGCGTGGCATACGTACCACTGAATTTCCTGACTTGCACATGCACTGCTCGGCGTATATATTTGCACGACTAAATAAGAATGTCATACTTGTGCCTGTGAATTTAATTTTTCAGATACAGTACATTAGGCGATTTGTATAGTGACAAAGTGGGATCACAAGGTAAAATGACAGGAAAGTAAGAAATCCCCTTTAATTTCCTGGAGCAATAAATTCTTCTATACACCTATACAGTTGAGAGCTGGGACAGGATTACTGCTTTAAATTCCAGCAAACATCCTGGTTCCTTTTTAATCTCATTCCCTCTGACAGAGAAATTTAAGAATATGACTCCATTATCCAAAATCTCTTTGTTTTTGCTATCCATTCTGTTGAACTTAGACCCCATGAAGATACAGGTAATAGGATAGGAGCCTATTTCTAAGTGCTGGGTCCAGACTGTGTTTACAGGAGAGCCGTTTTGTTTTTCATTTGCTTATCATGTTTTCCAGTCGAGGGTTGACGAAGGAAAAGCCAGCGAACGCTGCCTGGTCCATGGACTCGATGAGGTTCTTGTCAGCGTGGGAGAGCCGCGGCTTCTCGTTCAGGAACTCCCGGTCAAAGTTGCTGCAGTCGTTGGGGGATTTCTGTGGGTGGCAGGTCAGGAATTGCAGGCAGGTTAATGTAACAAAGCATACCTAAGTAATCAGTATGCTAGATGCATGCAATCATATTTACACAAATACATTTTGGCAACCAAGTAGTTTATTCAGAAACAGAATCATAGGCTCTCATACCACTTTGGGTTTAAACGGAGGCTCAACTTCTCTCTTCTCCAGTGCTGTCCAGTTAATGTTTTTGAAGAACTGGTGTACACGGATGTCTCCCACAACACCCAGCCTGCGAGTGGGATCCCGTTCGAACAGCTGGAATGATAATTGAGGGAAAAGAGGACAGCTGTTTTGATTACAGAAAAAAAAAGAAACATAACAACTCTCCATAAATCTCCATAAAGCTATCTTGTAATCAGCAGGAATGTGTGCACTGAAAGCCATTCATATGCATGATGTAAACACAGTCCCTGCCTATGGCTACGTTTGAGTCCTGTGTCCTCACTAAACTGGCGTCTTAGTGGCTCAAAGACACTGCAGTTTAGAGATGATCAAGTCTCTGATTTATTTTGAAGATTTACAGCTTTGCTTCTCACTATGAACAGGGAAAGATGCAGAGGTTTAGAAACGCCAGCACGGACACCCTTTGTCATTGGTCGCGCCCCAGTCATGTGCCTTGTTTCCGGAAGAAGAAAAAACTACATGTACCATGCATGCATGCATCTATAAGCCTTGACTACCAACGTTTTTTGGACACCGATAACAAATGACAAGTGTTGTTGACCTTGTCTCGACTAGCAGCTGTAATGCAGTCAAATTCTGCAATTCTGTCACCCTTCTACTGCTTACGTGCACAGGAAGAAAGATATTATTTAGAAAACTGTGACAGTTCCCATGTTCAGCGGCGCTGTCGGCCCTGTACTGATATGGACGACTTTATCAATGGAGTTGTGGTTCTAGAGGAATGGCAAGAAAACTTTTGCATATCTGTCCAGATAAGCCCTGATCAACCTCAACAAAAAGTACGTCCGCATGTGGAGGGAACGACAACAAGAATGCGGGTGCTCGTGGCTGGTTTCACAAAGGTGACCTGCACATTGTATTAACGTTACTTCAGTGACGAGGAAAGACCCCAGAAAACCACCAATACATTTGGATCATCCAGACAAGTAGTTTATGTCATCATCTGACAAGTTTGTAAGGCTGTCATCCTCTTCCCGGAGCCAAATTAACGTTACACTGAAACATGGCGTACAGAGCCTGAAGTGAGGGAGCTTGTCATCGGTGAGTTATGTCACAATGTCTGGGAGCAATTGACTGCAAACACATTGACGTAAATCAACCACTTAGTAATTCCACAGACTAGATAACAGAAAGGAAAAAGTCTTTGAATGAACAGGTGCTGTGTAAGTTGAGTGGTCACGTGATGTGCGTGTGGTTTGGCTGGAGGAGTGTCTGTGATTCAAGGCTCCGTCTTAAATTTAAGAGGCAGCAATGCGGATGTGACCTATGAGAAATAAACTTTGCCAAATAAAAAAAACAGTAGAATGTGTATTCTGATAGTTACCAGCTCAAGCAGGCTCTTGGACTCCTTGGTGATCCACCGAGGATAGTGAGGAGTGTCCGACCTGATGGACTCAAACAGCTCATCCTCATCGTCACCCTGGAATGGTGACTGACCAATCAGCATCTCGTACACCAGAACACCGAAAGACCACCAGTCAACTGAGAAGGTGTACTTCTGTCCAAGCAGGATCTGAGATGAGGGACAGATTCACAAAATATATCAGGAGTTCATAAGGAGAACACAGACTGTCTAGACAGAAGCAATCTGCTGTGGGTCACCTGTACATAGAAACCAAGTAAATGCATCTGCAGACACTGCCATGCTTCCTAGTGACCACTAGGGGTCACAGAGACTGTACGTAAATGAATAATAGGATGCATAACACATGGAAAGGCAGTGGTATGTCATGTTACATCAGCCAGGCCTCGGAGCTCACCTCTGGTGCGATATAGTCTGGTGTTCCACAAAATGTGGTGGCTCTGGCCTCTCCAAACACATTTTCTTTGCACATGCCAAAGTCTGCTATCTTTATGTGTCCATCCTTGTCCAGCATCACATTGTCCAGCTTCAGATCTCTGAGGGAAGAAACAAAAAGAGATATTAAAAAAAAGTCAAATAAGCATCGCTACAGCATGACCTGTTTAATCTAAAAAGAGATTCAGTTTCAGTCTACTCTGCTGCAGCAACAGGTTGAATGTAGAGACTGCTGACAGATGAATTGGCTGTAGGGTCTCACCTGTAGATAATTCCTTTTAAGTGGAGGAACTGCAGTCCCACTATTATCTCAGCAGCATAGAACCTGAAGTTTGAAATGTGCAAAACAACCATTAAACATAGTTTACTCTGATTAAGAGCTCCATTTACACATCCTCTCTTATGGAAAATGATTGTTTTGTATGTTGCTGTATTTCTCATAGTTCTTTACACAATATCCCAGAGCACTTACGTGGCTCTGTTGAGATCGAAGCGGCCTTTGTCTTGAATGTGGAACATCAAGTCGCCTCCATTCAGGTACTCCATTACAAAGAAGAGGTGCTCCTGTGCAAACATCACATTTATGTCAGTCTCAGACAAATGAGACATGAAGAGTGTGTGAGAGAGAACAGATTCAGATAAGGGGGGCCGGCAGTGCTGGGCTTTATTAGTTAGGAACTGTCGCTCTTACTGCTCCAGCCCTGGTTGATTCCCTATCATGGGGCATGCTTTTAAATGATTACTAGTAGAGATGTTCCCTATGTGTGCTTACTTTAGACTGGAATGTAGAGTAGAGGTGTGTGAGGAAGGGGTTCTCCCAGGCAAGGGCCAGGACTCTCTTCTCAACCATGGTGCACTCGACATCGTCATCCATGAGGACTACATCCTTTTTCAGGACCTTCACAGCAAAGTATCGTCCCTGCCCCTTCAGCTCAGCCAGCAGCACCTGAGATGTCAAAGCCACTTTAGAGTGAGTAGTTCCATCACAGTGATCACACCAGTTTCATGAATACAGTCTGAGCAAATTACAATCAAAATGACGAGGTTCTTTATTTCTTCCTCCTTTTTATGTTCTCACTCCCTAAATCTCATGTACCTCAGTGAGGCCACTGGGTGTTTGATGCACTGCAACCCCGACTACAATGTGTCTGAATATAAATGAACTTGTATCCTCTGTTTCTCTATTTTCCTAAAAGAGGTCAGCCTTCATAAGCTGTTAAATGTTGCCTGGCTTCTATTGGTGATGGATGATAACTAAACTCTTTTTCTTATCCAAAGGCAATCTCCCACTCTAATGCTGAGGTCAGACTACAAGATGTTATTGTCTGTTGAAATGTTCACTGTTTCAGATTAGGCGATTAAAGAGTCATAAATTCTTGCCGTGTCGTGGCTGAGTCACATGACAGACTACACGCTGCTCCCCGATCAATCATCATTTGCAGTTCACAACATGCATGATGTCACCGGAAAGGAAGCACTTGCCACTGACTACTACTTGTGGTGGATATCTGAAAATAGAGATCGAACTCAGAATTTGTCTTTTGTGTACTTAATGAGCATTTGTAAAAGGACAGTAAAGTATACAGAGGATTCTGCAACCGACTGACACAGAAGGAAGTTTCAGTTGAATATTTATGGACAGTGGTAAACAGTTAATCATGACAGTTAATCATATATAGAGAATACTCCTAAGACAGAACATTACTGAGTTCAGTTGTCCTCCTGGGAACAGACAGACAAGCCGATAGCCCGTATCAAAGAAGCAGATGCCTCATCGTAAGAGACCTTGAATGTGGCTAGCAACTGAAGCAAGGAGATCAAATATCTCTAGAACAAAAAGTACATGGACATACAGTCAAATTTCCATTACATACTATTACTGACAAGCCATCTTGGGAGTGAAACAAAAAATCAGATATGCTAGTCTTTCCGTTGTGAGGTCGTGAGGCTTTGGTTGTCTCCCACTACGTGAGATAAACCGATTGATTGTCGTGCCTGATGCTCATTGATCGTTTCCAAGCCTACCTGACACCTACGTCTTCCCTTCAGGCTATTGTCGCACTGATTTAGTGTAGTCTGACCCGGCATAACTGTGGTGTGAGAAATGTCATGAAAGCCTCATTTATGAAAAAGGTAACTACAGCTAAGTTGGTAATAAATTAATTTATTGTAAAATTTATTTTTAAAAAAAAGAGCTTTAAGGATGGGCAGTGACAAACTTTGATGACACTTGAGGATGTGAGTTCCTTGGACCTTCATGTATTAAAGGCTTCATTTCATCATTTCAATCATTTTTTGCCAAAACACGAAAATATGGACTTTTTCTCCCTGTTTTACTGCCATTTCCACGACTGTATTTTAAATGCACTGTTTATTTACAAGTTAACATTTACATATGAAGAATTTTTAGGCCAATTGTGATTTTTTTAAACATCAACTGTATTTGTAACATCACCGGCTTAACAAGTTTGTGCAAAGTTGTCAGTTTTCGGGGACCATGTGGCCTACCTTGCCGAAGCTGCCTTTTCCCAGCACCTTGTGGAATACCAGGTGGTCCATGGTGAGGCGTACCTTAGGAACTGGAGCTGTGTAATGAAGAATTTTCAACCACAGAATTAAAAAAATATGCAAACTTGAATGCAAATAAGTATGCAAAGCCAGTCATCAAAGGACAGAGGTTTGAGAAAGTAAACAAAAGTTGAACAGAAAATCAGCAACAACACTACACGTGTTTTACCCTAAAAATAAGACTTGATTTAAAATTAACAGCTGCTCTGTACTGCAGTATGTGCTACAGTGAACACATCTTACCGCTAGGGTCTTTTACAGAAGTAGGGATGTCCTGGTAGATCGCAGTATCTGCTGCATTGGAGTCATCAGTCTTCTTGATAGATTTCTAGGGGTGAAAACATTTTGTTGACCCATGTTTGACATTGTACATCAACAAAGTTGTACATCAACATTTGTTCTAACAATGACTCACATAAAATAAACACACATAGCAGACAAATTTAAATAAACATAGTTTGTTACTGTGCAAACCTGGGAGACTTGAGACAGAGCCTCGGCCAGTAGTTTCTGGTTGATTCCGCACAGATTGGCAACTTTCTTCTGACAGTAACTATGTACGTTCATGCCACAGTCTGGTCAGAGATGTAAAAACAGATGGGCCAAGCGGAGAGAGGGAATACGATGAAAGACAAAAATGTCAAAATGAGAAAGGCAGATACAACATCTGAGACAGAGTAAATAATAACAACATAACAATAAGCACATTAGACTCACCTTCACATTTAAGGCCCTGTCTGTAGAGACCCCACAGCAGACTGCCACAGTGGTCGCAGAATGTGGGGCTCTTGTAGTTATAGTACTTGTAGCGATGCGGCATGTCAATTTTGAAGCGCTCTTTCTGGAACTACAAACACACACAGAAAGCTGCTATCATACCATGTTGCCAGTTTTGTTGCTTTAGAAATCCCACAGCCAGAACTTGAGCACACACCTCTACAGATTTACATGATAAATGTAACACTGATGCTAGTTAACTTCATGTTGCACTAAAGAATTGTAAACTTCCCTCAGTAATAAATTAGCTTTTTCATAATACTATTCACAAGTCATAAAATTATTCAGGTAAGAATGCAAAGCCAGTACTGACTCATGGCCGTAAAAAGTGATAAAAGTGAACACTGTTATAGAACGTGTCAGATCTGACGTGAGGTTTCACACTGATGTTGGAGAAAGTAAACTTTGCTCACCACAGTCTCACGACTGTTGGCCGCTGTTCCAGTGCACCTGCCAATGACTATTTCGATGCATTTCTTGTGGATTGCCGCATTGCATTCTGGGAGAAATAAATAACCAAATATTAGAATCATTGTGAAGAATTCAAAAGGATAAAATGTGATAAAATGCAGATAGCAGGTGATGAAACACTCACGTCTGCATTTGTACCCTTGCTTGTTGAGACCCCTGTATGGGAGAAAAGAAATGTAATTACTTTTAATGGTTGACACGAAGAAAAAAAAAAACAACTGAAAAAATATGACTGCTAATATTATAGCAAAATATTCGGAATGCTTTTCATCACTTAAATTGTGGTTATGATTGTGATGTATGATGATGATAGCTGGCATGCAGAAAACTAGCAGCAAAAACACACAAGTTAACTGTCTCCTTTGTGCAACAGCAACAAAACTACATCTGTACTGTCTACACAGCTTTCTCCAAACTACTATGCAAGTTTAAAAAAAAGCACGGGAAAAGCATGAGAAACCTGTCACTAGAGTTGGCACAACAGTGACTCATTTGTTGGCAGCACAACCGACACACATTTCACATCTAGAATCATAAGATTTAGACTTGTACGTGGAAAAACGCTGCGATGACAAGGAGCCACAGAGTGACACACATACTGCACACACTAGAGCAAACACCAGACTTCCTCTGGTGTGTCTCTAAAGAGGTTAGATAATACTGTAGTTTGGAAGATAGGGAAGGAGTGGCTCACGCGTTAATGCCGCTGACATAGTTGGAACATAACATGACAGCCTTGTGGGATTTCCCAAGACAGTGACTCACTCTCACAATAGCAGTTGCGCTGTTGTTTCTGCCATTACTGACCCCCCACAGACTGCTCCATTTAGCAACCTAGAACCGCTGCTAATTGGTCTTTTGAGAAACACCCTTGGGGGGCTGGACTTTTCTTATTGGACAGCTGATATTTTTTCTCTAATTTGGTGCTCAGAAAATATAAAATGGGTGACAGCATAAACAGTCTGGAATTATCAAAGCTGCGCCAGTGGCATCTTAATAAAAACAAAACACTGACTGAAATAATAATGCAGAGAAAAGACAAGTAGACAGGAAAATTAGCTGCCTCTGGAGAAGTCCAACCTAGACAGAGCAGAATTGGAAACTGCTGCCCTCAAGTCTCTCCCTGGAATTTCAGAAGATATTCAAAACATACTGAAGGTCAAAGTGAATGGAGTACTTGATGTCCTGAGTAAATGTAAGGATGCACAGCAGTGACATTATATAACAAAGGCAGGACTTGGCATCTCACCACAGGAACTCTCTGCAGACGGAGCAGAAGGTGGGCTGGCCAAAGAAAGTGGCTGTGAACTCGTGGTTCTTGATGACGTGAACCTTGGGCTGCTTGAAAGCTCCTCTCCTCCTGTTGAGGGTTGTGACTCCATCCTCAGGAGGGACTTTCATCGATGGCTTACTCGCTGCTGTGAAAAGAGATTAAAATTTACATATCAAACTGCTGTGTTTCTATTCTATTCAAAACCTATTTAATGGCTTGCGAAGACATGTAAATATTATACCAGGGGTGCAGTGAGGTGAGAATCTAATCAATTACTAATTCAACTACCTTTTTTTTGGCTGGACTGCAAAAGCGGGCAAGCCCTAAAAACGCGTTTGTTGCTGAGTGAGTGAGTGAGTGTGTTGATTGAGATTCTGACCTGCCAGGTTATCACGATAAGAGACAAATACAGATTTTTTACTTAAAATGACATCACATTATCACTGCGAGTACACACGGGACAGTGGGACCCACAGCGGTGCTTCCTGCTCCTCCTTGCTCAGGACAGAGCTGCCGTGATGAGTTGTGGACAGACAGCCTGCAGCTACTTTCCACATAAAAATTCAGCACGACGAGTGACTTTCTATGAAGGATATTACTACATATGCTTAGAGGTCATCACCAGGTCGTATTGCAAAGAGTTATGGACCACACTGACACCTGTCCCTGGTGGTCTAGTGGTTAGGATTCGGCGCTCTCACCGCCGCGGCCCGGGTTCGATTCCCGGTCAGGGAACACATCTTTATGAGTCTGAGTATGCTGTATCAAAAACTTAAACTTCAGTGGATACACTTGAAACCAGCTTACTGTTACAGTTTAAGCATCCACAACAAGCTAGATCAAAATCACTAATAATGTGGATGAATTCATCATGGGTTTTTGTGTTTTGACTGCAGGTGCTGTCCTGTTTTTCTGTTCACCCTTTCCATTTTGCCTCCTTCTCTTTAACTCTAAATGCACAAATCCACAAATCCATCTGATATGGCCAAAAGGCAGGTTAAATAATGGCTCTAAAGAGTGCTGAAAAAATTTGAAACTAGAGATGCACCGGAATGAAAATTTGTGTTCAAAGCCAAAAATAATGAAACATTTGGCAAACAACTGAAATCAAAAAGCAGATATGGTTTCTTACAGTTTTTTGTTTATTTTGTACTCAACCAGCCTCAGCATAGTAAGCTTTATTGAGGCTAGTACTTGTAAACATATACACACGGATTTATCTAAGGGTTGCTGTTCAATTGCATCATCAAAAATGCCATTGCTCAGTAAAAATTATTTGTCTTTTTAACTTAATAGGCTGAACGCTGAAAGTGCTTTTTTTTTGTTGCTATTTTCGGCTGGCAAAACATTCGGTGTATCCCTACTTTAATCACTAAGTAATTG
>JAQFJB010000012.1:23284591-23295257 GCA_029874875.1 Naso minor | reverse complement strand
TCAGTGCACTGCTAACCTTCTCTGTTTCCTTCCCTTTGTTTAATCTGCTCCCATCTCTGTTGGACTCAGTGATAGCCATCCTCAAAGAGCTGCTTTCCTCCCCACTCTTCTCTCTCTGCATCTCCCAGTTCCCCTCACTGCTCATTTCCACACTACAGAGATGTTTTCTTTGTGAACACCTTTTATTTAGCCTTGTCTTCCTCCCTCTCTCTCCTTCTTCCCTCGCTCTCTCTCAGTCGCTGTGTTTTCCCCTCGCATGCTTGAGAGCATTTGTCCGTGTTCTTTTGCATTATGCAGTTGAAAGCCCATATTCCTGCTGATACCTCCTCATCTCTTCTCTTTGTTGGAAATAATAGTCACTAAAGATTTTATCATTATTATTATTATTATTTTAACTAAAAACCATCAATCCACCAATTTAATGAAGCTGGAGAAATGGGTGCAATATTTTATCCCTGCCTGCACACTTGAGGCAGAGGGATGGATGGATGATGAGTTAGGAGAAAGGGAACAGTTATTCTCAGCCGTCAAGATGTCTTCTGTCTAGACAGTGGGTCAGATGATCAGGGGGATTTGAGTGTCAGCTGCTAAGAGATGGGAAATCTTTGGATTGTGACACTGGATTAACTGTAAATCTGGCCAAATTCTCAAGCCGTGTTCTTTCTGTTTTCTTGCTTATAGATACAACTGATCATCACAATAAAATGAAAAACAAAATCAAACTGTAGAAGACCCTTTCCATACTTTGTTTTGTCACCTTTCAGGCATGAATGCAAGCCATGTCTCATTGCTTATTTCCACTTGAGGACCTTGTGTGACGGTGAAATCTTGTGTCATATTTCCCCTGTTCTGTCTACTTTATTTTTTTATATTTCGATCCCAAGGATGCCAGACTAACCCACTTTGCACCGGCTTTAAGATCCCATGTTGAGGGATTACATTAATCTGATTAAAATTTTAAAAAGGTAACTGTTATACATTTTAGCTCCTGTGAAAATCACAGTAATCATATTACAGATAGAAAACACATGACTGCTCAGAGATACCGGAGGTTTGAACAGAGCAGCAGTGTTTGTCTGAAGAGCTGTTCATGGTGCTGATTGTAGTGTAGACTCAGCAGCAGGATCAGCACCATGGATAGCGCTTGTAACATTTACATTGTAAAAATATGCTGCAGGTGCTATTACTCTCAAATAATAGTTTATGCTGGCTGTGGATATAAAGTAAATAATAATTTTAAAGTATTACTTGTTGCATTTGTGTCTGTCATTATAGTATATCGTCCATTCGGTAAACTGCTGTGTTTTTTCCCCTTTAAATCTCCATCTGCTGCTCAGCCTCTATCGTAGCCCAGAAGTGGTGGTGCCACATGCAGCCTTGTATGGATGGAGAGGAGTGTAAGGTCCTGCCTGACCTGACCGGCTGGTCCTGCAGCACTGGCAACAAGGTCAAAACCACCAAGGTGAGAGGAATGCCTCTCTGTGTTTGTGTGTTTCCATAAATGTGTGCAGTCCAGGCCTGTTTGCATGCCTCTCACTCTTTCTCTCAGTTCTGTCGATGAGTGTAATTACTGACATTGATCATTTGCATGTACATTTTATGCATATGTCATCTCTCACATGCTGCTCGTCCCCTTTTATTTGTTGCTTGTGCTGTTTTCTGTGCTTGCATAGTTTGCCCACATGTACTGTATATTGAGCCAATTCTAATTACTAAAGTCTGTGATAGCTCCTAATTTGTAAGCAGCAACAAAGATGTAACCATGTCTGTGTTCATGTCTAAATGTCCCCAAAGAAACACATGATGTCCAGAAAAATAAATAAATTTATCATTGAGCATCTTCCAGCTTGACTAACATTTGATGTTATAGAATTCACTATGTTCATCACTTCAATAGATTTCTTTTTCCTTGAAACATTTTGATTTAATTAGTCTCTGGTGTTTGTCTTATTTTATATGACTATTTATGAAATTAATATCTTTGCTTACCAAACAAATTACAAATAATTTTATAAACAAAAGTTGTTTGGATCCTCAAGATGCTTACAATTGACTGTAGACCAAGCTTTCATTTCAAACATCAATAAAAAATTACAAACAAAATATAGAGCCAATAAACAAACAAGCCCCCCAGCGAGTCATATTTGTTAATCTGCTGTAACAGAATCTCCTCAAGCAAGAGTGACAAAACAACTGATGGAAAAAACACGAGACCTCTGTACACTGTGTACCCCACACATCCACTGTGTGCTGCCATGTTAACTGATGCTACTCAGATTAAATAAATTGATTTAAATGAGGGTCCTTCATGGCCCTTTGTAAGCTGTTGAGGTGTGAAAGTTAATTTGCGGGACTGATGACTGGGGTGTGTGTATGTACGTGCCAGAGTGCATGTCGTGGGATGCAGCAGGTGCGGCTTATTTACAGGTGAGTTATAAAAAGAAAGAAACAGTTGTGAGGGAAGTGGCGCTGGCGCCATAAGAGTAATTGCTTAAGAGATGGCATAACAGCACAACATCTGTCGCATTCATTAGAATGCATTATGGCTAGGGCCTTCCACAGAGGTTTTACAATTAAGAGTCATAATTAAATTGGTGAGTGGGATAGACTGAGGAACAGAGGCACGATGGGCTCAGGCACAGGCAGTGGAATTAATGACCCTGGGCCTAACACCAACTCAGGGACTGATAGGTGCAATTATCCTCATTCTTGTGCAAGTTGCCTTCTCTTCTTCTGTCTCTTTCTCTCTGTTTTGTCTCTCCCAACCTGTCTGACTAGCTGATCAGCTGAGAGAGGAATGTGGAAAGAATAACGGTCCATATCGGTGGACATTAATAGTGCATTTGCAAGGTGATTTGGGACCGCTGAGCAGTTACTTGGAGACTTGGTAGCAGATGTCAGTGAAGATAGTTTCAACGAGACATCGATTCCCTGGCAACTGCTCACACGGCCCTGCGCTCTCACTCCCTCTGTGTCTCTCTTCTTTATTCTGTGTCTCTTTTTCTACCCATGACCTCCTTCCTCCACCTCAGTGTCTCGATCAGCATGACGATCTGTATCTGTCCACCCGTTTGCCTCCCACACAGCGTAGGTGCGCTGTAGAAAGTTGCATAGATTGCCTGACCGAGGCACCGGAACATTGTTTAACAAGGAACAGCAAAGACGCCGCACCATTAGATGCATATTTTCATATGTCCCATCTTACGTGTCTGGTTTTATGTCAAAACGTTTGCAGGGTTTTCAAAACAAAAATGGAAATTTTTAAATGTGTTAGCATATCTATTCATTATACATGCACATGGTCTGGGGTTTGTTGATGGAAAACAAGCTCAATACATCTCCAATTATACGCCTTCAACTTACTGCCCAAGTGTAAACAAACCATTACAGCTCCAAGACATGTGAAATACAGCTTTAGCAGCTGAGACACTGTCGGTCCCTGCAATCAGTCAGCTAGCCAGACTGCAAACCAACATTTTCAATCTAATGAAAAAGACACAGAGCCCGATATAAAGAGTAAATGGTTTGTTTTGGAATATTATCTTCTGACCTCCGATTGGCTCCTTCAGATTGAAACAATTATTCAGCAAGTGTGAAGCGGGACACAGTCACTCCATGTAATTACAGGCCTGCATGACACTGATTGTCTTTTCTTATCTGTGGCATTGTTTCTTCTTCTTTAGGTCACCCGATAGCAAGAGAGCCGCGGAGCCCCAAGGAAACCTAAAACTCTCCATGTGGAAGGGATGGATGACTCTCACATATTTACTGTACGATGGGGAAATTATCACAGAAAGGACTGCTGTCGGGCCATCCATCACAAAACAATGGGATAAAATGTACTCATTACGAACTATGGGCACTGTTTCATGGAGCCACACATAAAGCATATACAGTATGCTGGTTGTTGAGACCAATGGCTTACAATCATGGACACCCAGGGTACATCTGGACACAAATGGACTTATTTTCCAATAATGGACAATGTGTAGATTGAGCACAAAATGGTCAATTTCATTCACCGATTAAGCATTTTGAAGTATATATTTCAACAAAGCATTTGTGGATGAGTGTGAGATGTGAACTAAAAGCTGTGCACAGAGTTCAGACCTGCTGAGAATGTGTAGAACTTATATCAGAGACAATTGGGGCTGATTTGGGAAATGAAAGGGATACAGTAGCAGCTCATAACTAGCAAATAGCAAATTAGCATCAAATTGCTCTTGTGGGTCAAGTCACTACCATGAAGAGTGTTTTGCGGGAGTCATTTTGCAGTTCTAATTAGGATTTGCAGTGTAGGATCATAACAACATATTAAAAATTCATGTAAGATATTTGCACTAGTTGAAACCATTTGGGAATGTTTTGTTTTTCTAGATATCGCCCATCTTTTGCTGTGGATGTCACATGGAATTGAAGGTGCGCCTTTTGTAAAACGTCTGAGACTTGAAGTAGATAAATATGTATATCATGCACCATTACTCCTGAGTAGTTATTGGTTAAAAATGGCTCAGACTACTGACGCTCGCTTAAATGCAGCCTGGTACAATATGAGCTAGCAAGATGTGATTCATCTGTCTCATCTTTGCCTAGAGATGTTTCCAAGCTCAGCCTTCAAAGTTATATATCTTTGATCTATTATATTCTATCTGTGACATCTCTTATGTTAACTGTTAAAAGGAGGCCCATAAAATGTTCAAACAAGGAGGACTTGATGTTATTATTTACTTTATTGGGAACATTTTCTTCTGTCTCTCTCTAAATGTTCAGGTTCTTAATCTCTAAAAGCTGCGAAAATACAAGACATTTGTCTGAATAAGGGTCTTTTTTAACAACCTTTAGTAGAAAATGCAGTATGTTTCTGTGTGCACATTGCTCACTGATTGCCTTCACATTCCCCCTCAACATCAATGCTTCAGTGAGATATGCTGAAAATAATTGCCACTGATAATGGCAGTTCAACCCTTTGCAAACATGTTGTTTTTTCCCTTCAGGGCTCGATCATTACTGCACTGACTACAATAACGCAGTCCCCAAACAACCACCTTCCATCTCTTAATTATCGTTGTCCATTGTCCCTCTCACGCTGCCCTTTACTTGAATCTGTCTTTCCCTCCTTCGCCCAATCTCTGTCTTCTAACACACTGCATATTTTACAAACAATGGTACGGTTACAACAGTTTTCACACACTGTCCTACACACTATGTCTTTATTACTCAGCTGTTTCTACTAGAGTGCTGCTTTTCTGCTCTCATGCTTTCCAAATCCATTTTTTCTCATCCAAGCAAGTCTTTCTCAAACCGTATCTATCTGCCTATCTGATATTTGAATGTGTTGGGTCAGTGTGCCCAGGGGTTAGCCCGCCAGGGGCTGCTCCACTGCGAATGAGAGCCTCTGCTTTCAGACATGCTGCTTTGTGAGCTATGATAAATCTGCAGGAGCTGAGCCGCTGCCTCTTCAGCTCCAGTGCCGAGCTCTGAGCCAGAGGGAGCTCGGGGACAGCAGGGCTACCAGTGGCAAGCAGCTCCACTCTCTCATTACTGAGAGGCCTGGATAGCATTGGGCTTCTCTCGGGACTGCTGACATGGAATATTTTTAGGCCTACGGTGCAGCGCTGCAGTTAGGCCAGTCACACCACAATGCCCTCTTTCCTTGAGCAGCGTCTCGGCGACAATGGTCCATTTAGAGTGGGGATGCGGTGACATTCAGCAGCTGCTTTTGCACACAAGCAAATACACCCACATTCACATTAACGCACATCTTCCACCAGCGTCCCACCCACCCACTCACACCCACATGCCCACACTGAAAAGCCTTAATTACAGCCAACATAAGGCAAAATGTCTTCAGAGCTGTGCAACATCAAACCATATGAGGGCTCTCTTTCCTCTCCTTCTCCTGTCTCCTCCTTCTCTTCCTCTCTTTGCATCCACTCTCTCTCGCTCTCTCCCCTAGATGATTGGTGTTCTGCAGATGAGCTTGGCGCCATGCTCCCTCCGTCCTACATTGCTCTCTGCAGCAGAATCAATATTTGAGGACAATTTGCGCTGCGCTGCTCCCTGGTGGCTGGGGTTTGATGCTGCAGCACCACCTTCGGTTCCAACTGCTCTTAGACCTGGCAGGGACAGATTCACAGCTCGTCTCAGGTCACTGCTATTTAACAACAAAACCTGCAAAGTGTGCCGTATATTTACAGCTGCTGCGTGTGCAGGCTGGACAGCCCTGCCACAGAACAGACGCACACTCATCCACCTTTGCCAATTTATAAGAAGAAAGACGACGGAGCTCACTAAGAGGCCTCAAGGTATCTTGGAGGGATTTTGTATTACCATATTCCCCTTTAATGAGATGTTACATTGCATGCAGATTTAGCAGGCATCAGTGCCTATCCACAGGTTAATACATTGTCCGATTTTTGCATAAAAACCCTCAAACCCACTTCAAACATCCTTGTTACCAGCTGTCTTCAAAAATAATGAAAGGAATCTATTCACTTTATGTACTGTGCTTACAAAAACACTTCTGTGTAAAGACAAATGATCTTTGAAACTGGAAGGGGATGTGCCTGTAGTGTGTCAATGGGGGTCTAACCTCCCAAATGTCCCATTGAGACTGGTTGTTTTGATCTCAATGGGTTAGCAACTGGTAAGACCCAGAGGGCAGGACCCACTGAGGCAAACAAAATAGCATGGAGGACATGAGTGCAGAATAACATGTAAATGAGAGACTAGGCAGCTTGAGTGGGAACAGAAAAACAGAAGAAAGATGAGCTACCTTAAAGAAACAGAGATAAAGGGGTATGTAGCCATAGTGGTTGAGAGAGGGGGTGTATGTGAAGAGTATTTTAAGTATGTCTTTGTTTATGTGCTAAGCCTGGGTGGCTCCCGAGAGGCCACTTGCATCGTCAAACCAAACGCCTCCAATAGTCCATCATCACACTCATCGGCAATTCACACAATCGGTACCTAGAGAGGAAGAAATAAAGGGATGAAACACTGTTGTCTTGGCTTATGCATCATCTTTTGTCAAGTCCAATTTGTATTAGCCTCCAGCCATATCCAGGAAATATGGGTTCAGGATTCGTGTTCAGTGAGAATGGTAATCTTCAGATGAAGTGAGTGTGTCAGAGGCGGAGAGATGTGTGACAACTTGAGTCAGCTCTAGGAAAAGAGAGCTTCGCCATTGTAGAGAAAACAGGCTCCAAGTCCTGCTGTCTGAGACTGACATTGATTAAATAGAAGTCAGAGGGAGATTAGCTGATGAAGAAGATCTGCTCGGCGTTATCGGTGCCGGATATCAGTTGTTGGTCTTGTTACTGACACTTCAGAGGGAGCAAATCTACTCAAGCCGAAATGTTTTCTTTAAATCTTTAGTTTAACATCCCTGACATATAATTATTTAAGTGGGCTCAACAGTGTGCACAACACTCTCAAAAATCCATCTATTTGTATTATTATCAATCAGCTCACTTGAGAACAAAATGCAGTCATTCACCATCATTCAGTCCTCCGGTGCAGCACGCTGTGAATTTACTGGCTACCACAGCTGGTTAGCCGTCAGGTTATGGTGTGGGGATTAATTGCATTAGCTCCACTTTCTTACTGAGCATAGAATAGAATGAGACAAAAACACCACAACACAGCGCATTAAAATTCAATGAAACCAAGCAAAAGAAGGGCAAACAATCAAAACTGTCTTTAATATTCATTTTGCGGTGGGCCTGCGACGAGCCGATATTGACGGTGGAGTGAACGGGGGATTCATTAACATCTTCTCCCTCACTGCTTCCTTTTCGCTGAGCCGTTCCTTGCTGCGTCGTCAAACTCACTTATCTCTCTGAAGCAATTAGCCACTGGAGGCTCCATTGACCTGAGCCTTTGTTAGACTAACAGGCTACATTAGCATGGCTGTAGCCTGGCAGTCTTGGCAATGCGTGTGTCAGTGCCAATGTGAGCAGCACTGATAAAAAGGAGCCCTGCGGTGTGCATGTGCATCTGTGTGCGTGCGTGTTTTGAAGAGTACAGGAGCTACATACATGTGTATTAACTGGCTGCTCCCATTGAGCAAATTGTATTGAACACTTATATACTTGCTGCGTATTGGTGTACAGTGCTGTATGTGAGTGTGTGTGTTTGTAGTCGCACTCGCACAAGAGGGGGTGTAAATAACTAAACAGTCAATGTAAGCAATTCATATCTTTGTGTGCATTTAATTTGGTCTGCCTTTATGCTCTGACATGCAAAAAAACCTCAAGTGCTGAATGAACAACACTGATAACGCACAGCAGCAGCAGCAGCAGACACCAGCAATATACATTTCCGTACACAATAGCTCCATTATGTTATGTGTTATGTGGTGCATCCGCACAACAGAAGTAACTGATTTAATTTTGCTTACTGAAGCTATAAGATTATACTTATATACACATGACATTATGTTGATGCAATGCTTGCAGGGAAATGTGTTGCTTGCTGTCACAGCTGAGCATATCTCCGTAGAGACCACAGTGTGGTGTGTAGCCTTTGGCACTCAGCTGGTGAATATGGTATAGAAACACTGCTATTTTAAACCTGTTTCTTATTTGAAGAAATTACATATATTTTACTGTCAGTCTGTGTTACTGCAAATCGTGTAGCGAGCTCGCTGGCATGTGAGAACACAACAACAGAGAAACATTAAGATGACACATAAATACGAATGTAACTGTCAGACAAACAGCTCCCACTTATGCTAAGTAGGAAATGGCCTACTAGTAAGTGTTTCAGTGTTTATGCCAGTGACAACAACAGCAAAGTCTGCATGCATTATTCATAATTAATTATCCAAATGTGCTACTCCTTCCTTATTTACCAAATTAATGGAATGTTTGCCTGAGAAATGTCGCCTGTCTGGTACGTTGGGTGGAGAAACAACGTCCTCATAAATTTCTCTGGCAGGTGAGGTATGGAGAGAGTGATGAGACAGAACAAGGGAGGATCAAACACAGAAACCATTAGTTCCGCTGCATCTGTGGCCCGATGCTGCAACTTTAAAATCTTTACAGGCAGGGATCTCACAAGTTCTACGGTGCTGTGTTAAGGCAATACTATGTAACGCTGACCGCAACCTGTGGCCTCAAAAAACAAAACTTAACAACGCATGTTAATGTGTCGTACAAAACAGCAATTTGGATCGTCAAAACAACTGGATCGTATTTTACGAAGAAAATACCCTCTGGTTTTCCCTCTGATGTCCTACAACTGCTCTACCTCAACTCTGTGATTCACGGAGGTTCGTGGAAGCCACATGTAGGCCAGGTTTTACTAAAATTTCTGTTTTGTGCGACGTATTAACGTGCATTACTAAGTTTAGTTTCTTACAAAGCCACGGGTTGCGGTCAAAGTTACTTAGGGTTTCTTTAATGGAGAAGTTGAAAATACTAGCAAGCTAGCACCATCAGACAGCCAGTGTCTGGCACTTAACGTTACCTGTCCAACAGAAAGCAGTCCAACTCCACGTCGGTCTTCACCCCCAGCCTCTCCTGCAGTTCTTGAAAGCGGGTAAAAGCCACACAAAGATTCACTCTTGTTCTGGAACGCGCTTTATCTACATTTCGCCTAACCTTTTTCTCAATGTTATATCTGTGATGTTCTCTGGTCTGTTTGGCATCCTGTCACTATGTTTTATCCACTCACAACCTTACCTGCATGCTGTCATTTGCTGGGGAAATGCACTTACTCCCCACCCAGAAGCATCCAGACTAAACCAAAACATCAAAATACAGAAATGGGCGGAGCTCTGCAGACAGTCACCTCTAGGGGCCCATAAGTGATGATTGGCCAGATTCATTTGACATAAATCTGTATTTTGGAAAATAGATTATTTATTACTCATTTAGGAAAATGCTACTGACTCTATACCTTTTAACATATGTTGTTACACATCATGATGCACCATCAATGCCATACCAGCCATGAATATACTCATTAAGATGATCTGCACACATCCACTAGACCATGGCTGTCTCTAAGTCTCAACTAGCTGTGGGATTTGCAGGACTGAGTGATAACAATGAAAAAAAAAAGCACCAAGATAACTAGATAAGATAAAACACACATGATATTTCTAAAGTTTCATTTCAGACAGTGCTGCAAAATGTCAACATTATATTGCACATACTTCAGTGACAAAGAGAAACATCTGCATGTAATGTAGGACAACCTTGAATTCTTTGATCCAAAGTATAAGAGGCCCATATGTCCACATGCAACTTCCCTGCTACAGTAGAACAGCATGGTGAGAAAGCCAAAACATACAATCTGGATTGATTTTACCTTAAACTTAACTCAACTGTTGTAGTGATATCAATAGGAAAATATCAGTATCGACCAAATTAATAACATCCCCACTGTGAAAGATCTCGGGCTGTGCTGCACCTGCATCTATTCAGACCTCATGAGAAACAGTGAGAAAGCACACTCGGGATCTATTGAATAAATTCCTATGAGCATTTTATGCAAAGAAATTTAATATTGCTTCAGACTTTCATCTGCTGCGCAAATAAATGGTTACTTCTGCGCTCAGATATGATTCTAAAGAGCACATCATAGACAGCCCACACATGGCCGATTCATATTCTTGAATCACCGACGCTAACATTCAGAAAAGATACACTTGGTTGTTTTT
>JAQFJB010000012.1:23221164-23233338 GCA_029874875.1 Naso minor | reverse complement strand
TGATGTTTCAATGTTTGCATGTTGAATGTACTTTAGCACCTATTGTAACACATACTCGGCTGAGTACAACGTGTATCAAATAGACTTCGACTTTTCCCTCACAAAAGCCCCGAGTTATAAATGCACAATACAACAGCATAAGACTAACTCACCATCCACACAGGAGGGTTTGTTGCGTGTCGTCCCGGCCACTTTCCCTGGTAAACAGGAGCACTTGACCGTCTGAGACCGCTCCTCAATACGATTCTTGTTACAGCATCGGTGGGCAGCAATCACCTCACACGTACCTCCCTCTGCAGACAGACACAGACACAGGTACACTGTCAGTACATGGAAGAGCTTAACAGCAAACATGGAACTGAAAATGAACCGAGGCGACCGCATAGAAAAGTCCTGTAACAATTCATTAACTGGCTTTACGTTTGATTACCAATTTAAAAAATAAAAAGCAAAGATAATGTGAATGAAAGACTCCCAACTATCTCACATTGTATCATGTGAGGCACGCTGCAGTACAATTATTGGGCACTTCCACTGTAAGTATGTGTAACAAATTGGCCCTCTAGGCATCTCAATTATGTCATCTAATTGCCTCTCACTCAGAGATGGCTGTTCTCACTCCACACCAATCAGCCCATGATGAAAATCACATCATGCACTTGTTATATTTAATGTGTTGGCCTTTGCATTCTAAATATGTCCCTTATGTTGTCAATGTGATTCAGAGGATGTTGCAGTCTTCACAGGTTTCAGTCAAACACTGAGGCAGCTGACACCTTTGAGTCCAACTACTGAGCCAATACAGTTCTAGGCAATACTACACTAAAGCATTAACTCCAATGCATAGGTGATATCAGTCAGAGCAAATGCTGTACAATAGGTCCCGGTCTGACAAAAGAGGATGCCAAACAAATTCTGCAAAAAGAGAAGGCAGTATGCGCCGACGGCGGCACTGGGTCAAAATAACAATAGGGAGGATTGCCCAAGGGAAGGAGAGCGGCCTGATGGAGCAGAGGGACGCCCTGAAATGACTGAGACAGGCAGAGAGAAAGAGAGAGAGAGCTAGAGGACAAGGTGTGTCTGGCTGCCAGGGACTGGCCATGCCAGTGAGTAATGAGGGAGTCACTGGAAGTGCCCCCTTCGTACAATTATAAAGCATGGGGCTAATGCAGCCAGCGGAGTTGCAGGAGAGAGGCCCTCCATCACCGCTCTCCCCTTCCTTACGCCCTAGGAAAAACTCTTTATCTTTCCTTGACAGCCACGGCAGCAGACACCAGTGTCCAACAATTAAACTGGAGCTCATCCCAGGACAGAGGAGAGGAGAGGAGAGGAAAAGTTGAACTGATCCTTTCCAATCCACGGAATGGATAGTGTGCAAAATGACGGGGAGACTAACAAATGCCACATTCCATCTTGTTTCAGCCTTATTTCACTCGGCCGTACCAATTTTTAAAGAGACCATCCTGCTACGGTGAGAAGATGCATTTGCTTCCACTGGCATGAAAACAACCGGTGTGTGTTTCTCTAGCTTGGTTGGCTGTGCAAATGTTTGAAATGGCTCGGGTCATGAATTACGGAACTCAGTGCCCAGCAGCCTCGACAAGTTTGGCAACAGTTTTCTTCTCCCATTCCCATCAATGTCTGCCGTGGCCAGACCAAAGGCCGGCGAGTCCTGGATTAAAAGGCAAACATTTGCAGTCCTGCTGGACCGTGCTGTCGTGCAGTATTAATGTAACTCTCTCAGCGCTTGTTGTTAGATATTTCTGGGCAGGAGGAGGCAGAACACAGGCTAGAAAATTGAGGAGGAAAATCCCTTGAGTGTGCTAAAACCCCCAACCACACAAAGTATTGGTGTGTTGAATATTTTACTGACAGCTTCCTGACCTGCAGACTTGCTTTCAAGTCAAAGCAGATCTCTGAATAAATGAGAACTTTACATTGCATCGCAGAATACTGAACTGGGTTGAATCCCCTCGACCAGCTTCACTGCCTGATTTGCAGGTTAGCACAACAGACCTGTGACCAGCAAACATCTGGTGGGGGACCACAAAAGGCAACCCATATTACAAATATCGCTTGTTTGAATTTGAGATGACTTGTCTTGATCTCTGACTCTTGAACCCACTTCCACAGTGGGGCTGAAGTTGCAGGGCATGTATGTGTCAAAAAGGCCTGTTCAAAATTGTTTCCCCTTTTAAGTCAAAGACACAAGCCCACAAATTGACCATTTATTACTGAAAGTCAGTCAGCATTACAACATTTTTAGTGACATAAAGGCAGTCAGTCTGTCAGAGGGAAGTTGTGGTAGCAAGGTTGGTTGGCATGTGGGAATCAGAGGAGTGAGGGCGGCGCAGAGGCAGCGCACAGTGCATTGCAAGTGTCTTTGCCATTTACCAACCAACGCAGTTGTAATTTTAACACGTAGCGCCCACGTCATCTAAAAAGCACATGTACTTGCACATATCTGTACGCCCATGGGAGAGCTGGTCTTAAAGGAAATTTTGTCAGGCACACTTTTAGTGCATTATCTTGACACTCATCTTGTAGCACCATTAAAGTGTGTGTGCTATTGACCAGCAAAACTACATCTAAAGTCTGGCGCAACATTATCCTGGTATATACAGGCGCACTCTTTGGATACCTGTATACAAAGGTGCAGTCACAATATGTATACATTCTGCTTGTGAAAAATGGGGACACACAGCAAGACTCCTCATAATGAGTTAAATAGCCCATCAGTGCATTACTCATATAAAGTAAAGCTTTTGCTTTCCTCATTTCCTGACATCATTATACCTCTCTCAGCTTCGTGCCACTGTTTTGGTGACACCAGATGATGAGGATATCGTCCTCCTACGCCTGCCTCACCTAACCAAGCTTTGTTAAATGACTGATGCTCCTGTAGATGATCTGTTTATGCACTTTCACCTCATGCACCCCCGTGCACAAATGCGTTCACATCTATGACTAATGGTCTCTGCCATCTAAACAGCACACCTCTTAACGGCAATGAGAGACAACACATTGATTACTGTATTCTTGTTATGCCCAAAACACACCTATGATTAATTAAGAGACTAAATTCATCTCCTTTGCACCTTGTGCTGCACTTTATACTCTGAATATGCGCTGTCTAAATAGCAAAGTGAACACACCCAATTAACTTACACCATGTGCTTTAGATGCAATATATCATCAAAAGAGGGCCCTTAACGTTACTAATTGGCAGACAGCCAAACAGGAGAAGCACCACTGAGTCAGTGATAACTTTGCACGAACATCACCAAAGAATATGAACAAATTTGCAGTAACATCCCAAATGTTTCAAGTCCGACTTTCACTGTTGGAGGAGGAGGTCTAAACCTTTAAAACCTGGCAATACATGAATCATAAGTCAGGGTCATTGTTTTAGATTTACTGTTGTTCAGAAGAAAGAACAGCATAAAGAAAAGGCTGTAGCTTGACTTTAACATTGGACACTACTTGGCAGGATTTGTCTTGACAGATAGTTCAGGGCTCCAGATTTGCCCCCTAAAAAACATTGAAAGAACTTAAATAACAAAACATTCACATTAAACTATTTCTTCTGAAATGGTAATTACTCCAAACAAAATCAGAGCAACAACCTACAGTAGATCAAGTGAGTATTGAGTCACTGCCAGTTGATTTACAGCCTCAACTGAAAGAACTGAAAACTAATTGTTGGCCTTCAGGCAAACCTGCTGACTTACTGTGCAAAAATATGGTATTGTTGTCTAAACGATCATCAGTAACGCAAAAGATACAATGCTTGTGTGGCTTATGTTTCTGAGTGAATGACCCTTAGTTGAAATGTTTCACTTTCAGATGTCAGACAGAACACAATTAATTTGATTTGAACATATTAATTTGACATTTATGACCATTGTGATGATTATCGGAGTGATTGCCATTAGAATTCTCCCTCACTCTGTCACACACGCACAAACCCCTACACACAAGTATATAAACACATGCTTGTGAGTGTATCAGCCATGAGGAGAGGTCAGACCATCAGGCAGGTGGAAACTGGGCACGATTACTATAAACCATCTGGTATGTGGAGGAGAGATCGGCGTAAATGGCTTTACGATGACTCTACTGGGTCAGTGACGAGAGCCACTTAGACGACAAATGGCCACTTGGACGAGACATAATCCCATTCAGGTAGCTGGCAGGATAAGCGACTATCCATTATCTGCGTCTGGGTTTGTGTGTATGTGAGTGTGTTTTTGTGCGTGTGTGCTGACATCAGTTTGTTTGTGTATTTATGCATATGATATTTTGTGGTTTATGTTTCTGATGAAAGTCTGGAGTGCACAACAGAAACTGTGTGTGCATTATAATGCAATATTGGATTACAGCAACTTGAGACACGAGCAGGTTGTGATGGATGTAGTGCTCGGAGCCTGTCAGGCGGTTAAAGGGGTTAAACCAACCCGCTGAGATGGAGTGGGTGGCTGTGCACTCTAGCCTTTGGTGAGGGGGGGTGAAGGGCATCGATGGGACCACTGACTGGTCATTTTTCTCTCGGCGGCCCACAGTGACAGCAGCCATTAAACGACTGGATGAGGTGATTATGTTTAAGGAAATCAATGCTTCATTGTTTTCAGCTTAGCCCAACGGCCAATTAGTAGCTGTTAATGAGGTAAGGCTGTAAAATGTGGGAATAGATAGAAGGAGAAAGAATGGGAACTCAAGAAAATGAGTCATATTTCATATTAGAGTATTATCTGCTGAGCACTGAGATGTGAGGGAAAGTGACTGACACAATACTGGACATTCGCAAAAAAGTGTTATGCGCTTAGGGAACTAAAAGATATGATGGCATGTTTAGCTAAAACTGTAACATGCTAGCAGTGTAACATATTGGCACCAATGGCGCAAAGGTGGTGCACAGCTCAGCTCAATTGTCATTGCTATTTTCCAACCCATGCAGTTTGCACTGATATGTTGTGGCACCAGAAAACATTTGCAACCAAAACACACCTAACATAGCAAATCCAACCCTTTTGTGCCCAGATTATGTACCGTCTAAAGAGCAAAGTGAACTTGGACACACCCCAATTTAACTTGCGCTATGTGCTTTATAATATAAAGCTAGTCTTTAAGGCTATGTCTTTGGTTTTTAGCCCTGTTTAACCTACATCAGTTTCTGAAACCTTTTGTTTTGCCTTCATATGAAAAAAAAAAGTGAAGACACAGAAGCCATGATGCGCTGCATTATTTCTATGCATAAACTCAAGGTCACAGTAACAAACCCATGACAGTTTATTCAGCCACATACTCAAGGCTCACAGGAATAAATGCGACAGGTTGTTTTTATCTTCTGAGTGAGGAAGAACTCATTCTACTGGCAACTGATTTCCTTCTGATCTCGCCCCATCTGGCAGTTTTCTGACACGGAGATAAATACACGCATGATGACACGTCACCCCAAAACAAAACTGAACAAAACACAACAAAATCAAAACGAACTAACTAAATTTTCCCACTACACCTTGGCTCAGCTTCAGCATTAACAACTCTTATGCAAAGTGGCCAAGAGCCGTTATCACTGGCTCCCCATCAGCAAGCGTGTGTCATCTCCTCTCTCTCCTCTCTCTCTCTCTCGCTTCTACTGCTACAGTTATTAAGTAATGACATATGGCCGAGGGAAGGAGAACAGCAGCCGGGAAAACTTAAGCCTCTCAAGGACTCGTCATAACAACTTAATCAGTGCACACTTCAGTGAAAATGAACCGTTTCCGCCTGCATACTGGAGTGTCTGTTTTATTTTGCCAGACATGCAGCTGCGGAATTAACAACAGTCGATCTATCTTAAAAATTCTTCTTTCCTTATCAGCCAGTTCTTCTTGGTAAGTATCAGCCATCCACTGCTTTGGTTCCTCTAGCTTTTAATCTACATCTCAGGAGGCAACGTTATGGCTCCTATTGTCAGTAAACAAAAGCAGGCGTGTGTGCTTAGAAATGTACATTTGACACTTATTTCTTATTCATGAAGTGGAGTGAGAGCCGCATTTCAAATTACAGCTAAAAATGATGCACATTTAGAAAGCAAACTGAGACTTTCACAGAGGCCAAATGCTTTTCTTCTTCTTTTCTTTTTTTTTACAAGTGAACAAAGTTACTTTGTTCTGTGCGCCAGAGAAGTCAATTCAAACCCCCACAAAGTTTTATTAAGCAGCAGATTGTTGATTAAGTTACTTTTTTTCTCTTCAACTTTTTCTCCCCGTGAAATCATGCATAATAAAAAACGACCTTTTTAAAACTTGTGATGCGCATTTTAAACATGATAAAATGACTCTGATTGAAAACTTGTCAGATATGTCCAAAAATGAAAAAGCTCTATTCTGTTTATCCCGATGAGTTTTATGTTTCTCAGATTCGAGGGGGAAAAAGGGATATTAATGATGTGTTTCAAGAAGCAAAGGCATCAAAGTGGCTGCGGGCCAACCGTCCCACTGCATATATGTTTAATGATGCTCATCAGAATTTAACTTTTCATTACTTAAACATCAAGTTGGAACTTCATGAACACTCCCCCTGATTACTTAGGATAATGTTTAAACACGCTACAAAGCACCGTCGAGTGGATTCCAAACGGAGGCCTTGGAGGCAGTGCCAGGGAACAACTTTTCATGTCCTTCCTCTTGGCAACTGATAGGGTTTACATATTTTACCAGAAATTACACAACCCTCATTTACAGCTCAAATTCTTCTACTTCTGTAATAGGACCAGTTAAAATGAATTGTGTGTGAAGAGAAATCCCTGGGAGGAGCAGGATTAGACCTCACTGCTATATTTTCATGATGGAGTATATCACTGCTAATGCTCCCTGAATCACACCTCATGGAATATGAAGGCGATGTGTGAAGTCGAGAGACACTGAAAGGGCGACTACATGCAAAGTGCATATTTCGGTGTATGTGCCACGTTAAAGCTACACTGTTACGCATGTCACTGACTGGAGGTGTTGACACAGGCACAGGCTGTGTGCATTGCATGTGAGAAAGAGTAGTTTTTCAGCAAAAGCTTAAAACACAGTTACTCCTATGGTTTGGACATGAAGTACTTCTGTGCAGCGCTGAAGTCTCCTGGCATTTGAGAGCAAATCGTTCACTAAGGCTTGAGTCTCAGCCACTTGTTCTCACTCTAAAGCCCTTTTCCAGAGAGCTGAATCTTGCCAATAAATAATAAAAAGGTAGCCTCAAGGAGGAGAGGCCTACCAAAGGAGCTAGCACCACTCACCACTAAACGTATCTAAAGGAGAAGCGGGCGTTTCACACTGCAGACTGTCTCCAAGAATAACAGACAAATTAATCTCAGGCATTATTAACCATTGTCTGTCTCATTTAAAACCCTTTTGACCCACGTGTCACTGAAGCGTCAGGAGCTGGAGTGGATTCACCGTTTATCAAGCGCCCATCAGCACCCTGTTGCAGTGATCCGTATGGTTTGTCTGACCTCAGCCAGTGTGAAGGCTTCAGGCTGGATTCTCTCTGACCCTTCTGTGGCCTGGATTTCACTTTCCTCATGAGGCAGCATCACCCACAGTAATGGGAGTAGACAAACAAGTGGAGAGAGCAGCTATAGCAGCACCTGGAGCGACCACAAACCTGAGGGAGGGAGGGAGGGAGGGAGGAGGAGAAAGGGAGAGGGGAAGGGGGTGAAAGACGGAGCTCAGGCTGACTGACAGGAACCACTGACCCAGCTAGACTGGAGTCACATGGATCAATGTTGTTTTTTTTCCCCTCTACTGGTACAGCTTATTTCTGATCTAGCTTTAGTCTCACAGAATAATGAATACTGCTCTGCTACTGTGGCCACAGCTTAGGAAACAACTGGCACTACTAATATGAATTGGTTTGATAAATGGGGAGAAACCCAGGAAATAAGGAGACATTGAAAAATTTTTAATATGCACATTGCTTTTAACAAATTCTCTACATGCATGGAGACATGGAAATAGCCTCTAGTTGACTGTATAGGAAAAATATAATGCAGCAACTGCACCATTGGTGGTTAAAGTCTTGACATCTTTAACAGGTAATTCCATTAGTACAAATAAGAGATGCAAGGTGCTGCTGGCCATGGCTTTGGTCGATTCTTAATCACCTGTATGGGTTTCCTCTCGTGGGCCTGTATGACTCCAATGCGCACATCTTTATGGTTATTAAAGTTAACGATTGCTGCGTGCCTCATTTACCAAGGCTCTATCAATACCAGTTCAGCACCATGAAATTACCCCAGTCCAGAGGGAGAAGCGCGACAAACTGGATTAAGAAGGGTTCTGTAATGCCCTGGCATATATAACTCTCCGTGTCATGGGCTCAGCCCCGCTGCAAGAAGACCCACTGCCAAGCTCAAGGCCAGCAAAGAGTGAGGGGGGAGGGGAGACTACAGGGGTTGCTGACAACCATTATGGCTTAAATGTCAATTCCAGCTTTTATCACCCACATGGTTGTTCAGAAAAGCGATGAAAACTAATGGCTTGCGGGAAAAAAACAAAAACACAGCTTTGGAGAAAACACATTAAAAGTTCTCAGAAGTTATCTGACAAATGGAAAAAGGGAGGTGATTATGGTAAATATATGCAGGACATAACCTACTTCTGTGGTCTTTCAGGTGTGAGAATAAGTTTGTTGGAAACTCTTTTATGTGCACGGCAGTTATATTTTGTTTGGAGGACTTTGTTGCATTTTAAATATGCTTTAAAAAAAGTGCAGTGAAGGCGAGAGATGGCTCGTGTCCCTTCACTTACACCCTGCTTATATTTTCTCCATGACAGGAGGGTGAAGCCAGGAATAGTGCAGGGCAGTGCCAGAAAAACTTTTGTACGGAGTTTACTACTTGCTGTCACGGTCATATGAAGGGGCTCATTAGATAAAGTCAGCCAACTTCTATTTATGACTTCCTGTTCCTTGCTTTATCCCTGTCTTCTGCTGTATGACTGTATAGTGTCATTACAAACCAGCACAACCATCAGATCTGAGCACGGCCACACCTCTCTGTGTTTTACTGCACTCTGCAGTACAGTTGGCGGTACCCGACCTCCATCCAACGTCCATATGACACAGGTCACTGCTTGTTCTGAATGAGAGTCGGATGGCGAAATGAGAAACTAAATTGTCCATTCAGAATCACCAAACTGCCTTTTTGAACGGCACCATGGAGCAGCCTTCACAAAGAGACAATCCTTGGTAGGAAACACTTGAAAGACTTTTTTTAACCCCAACCACCACCACCACCCCTAATGGGGACATTTTTTATTTTCATTTTTCTTCATTTTCTTCTCTCTTTTCTTGAAAATTTTAAACCTTATTTATGAAATTATTTTCTATTTTTCTTTTTTGCTTTAGAAGGAGTTTGGTATAAGCAGGTGGTGATTACATGTAACACAAATTAATACACAAAATGAACTGCATTATTACATCATCATAAAATGAACAGGAACAAGCAAACAAAAAGAAAAACTAAACAACTGTACCTCATACAACACGGGAACAGAAATGTTCATATTGGCATAATATTATTTCAAACTAGCTCAACTGCAGAAAGTACAAGTTGTTAAAAAAATAATAAAAACAAATAAATAAAATAGGCATTCCTGAAGAAATTAGAGACCAGTCACTGTTTTTCTTAGGCAGCAAATCTTAGCTCACCATCCTTCAGCTTCAATAAACTTTTCCCATCTGTCTAAGTAACTTTGTTTTTTGGGTTTTTTTTTGTATAATATCCCTTCAAAATAAATTGGTGTTTCAGAAAGCCCTTAAATCTGTAGATGTTTAATGATTCTACACCGGTTGCCTGATAAATGAACCTTTTCCCCAGTAATATAATTAAATTAATAGTATGAGTCTAAATGATTTGAAAAGGCTTTTCAGTTCACCTACCTCTAAGAAAAACAAAAACAAAAAAAGAACCACAAAAGTTGTGAAATGGCTTATAAAAATGCCGTGTTTGGTTGTTGAGTATGACACATCAGAGCCTCTGTCTGGTCGAAGGTCTGTTTTGAATATTGTGTGATACAGAATGACAGCGGAGGAGGTGTAATGCTCAGTGGCTGTCTGAACCAGCGATCGCTCCATGGTGGGACTTCTGCTTGTGCGGTCTGGAACGACATGTAGCTGCAGGTTCAAGGGAGGTCCGCCTGGATTACATACAATGCATTATCGAATATACATAATGCATCAGCAGGCACTTAACATCAAATTATGGATGCATGCAAAGATTCCCAGAGTAGCGTATGCAGAAAGAGTGCACTTTGCTGTGAAAATAATCTGCCCACTTTCTGTAAAGCCTTGCAATCAGTGAGCTGCATGGTTTTGCATTACTGTGCCTCATATGCAATAAATGTTAATAGGCTTAAATCCCTCTCAGTGGAGTGTTTGCATGTTTTAATGCTGCCTTTTAGCATGAAGGCAGTTATCTACATCTCAGTGTCTGCAATGTTCTATCTTATTATTCATTAATTTATTTATTTGATTAACACTTGCATGCACAAACAGCATTTTAAATGCACTGTAACACATGCTTTAAAAGCACAACTCCAGGCTGTTGTTGCAGCTGAGCAAGAAAACTGTAAAAATTAGCCAGTTTTGTCATACAGCTGCGTCAAAGCGGCTTGGTCCCAAGCATGCACAATGAGCTTTTTCTCGCTAATTATACTATAGCTCTGTCAAATGTCTAAAATCTAACAGCAAAAGCTCACATGTCTATGATTCACTGCCTGTATTCGCTGTTTAGATCCAGTGTCATTGCCTGACATGCACATGACAAAGGGTTCTCCACTAAGCACCTGATTAAAATGGATATTGGCTTTTAAATGACGCATTTGTGAGATGATAATTGTATGGCAGAACACTGATCGCTTTCCCAAGGAAAATCAATGTGCTAAACACTTAGCTCATGTTTGACAATGCGGAGCAAAGATGTCAGATGTGGCATTTAACGGCTGACCTTGCTCTCAGCAGCGTCAAGGACAAGAGGGCGTGTGTGGACTGAATGAAAGACAGGGACATGAAGCTGTCGTAAAAGGTGTAATTCATCACGACTGAACAAGTTTTATTTAAACTGATCAGGCAACAGCCATTTTTTAAATGCCTGCCTGTTAGATGATAGGTCGTACACTTGAATTACATTTTTCTTCACTACATTCATACATAAATCAAACAAAGGACATCAAGGTTATTTAACTATGATAACCACCAGCATTTGTCCTTATGGTGTTTTACATTAGAGGGGATTTTTCTGAGCAGAAATATGTAACTCTTCCGTGTACACTTTGAACTGGGTTGATTACATGACTTTTTTTCTTGTAAGATCATCTTCACTTGTCAACCATATTTCACCAGTATGTTTTCAAAAAGGTCGTCCTTTTACACCTCTGTGTCAGCTCTTTATAGGCAGTACTGCAGTGCAGCACGAGTTAAAGTTCACCTGAAACAGCATTTCAAGTATTTAACTTCCATATAGAAGTCTTTCTTATATAAACAGGATATAAAGGTGAAACAAAACATTGGGAGGAATGTTGAAAAGTGGAACATATCTTAAAAAATATGAAGGATTACGGTGAGGCAACAAGCTAGAGGCTAACGTTAGCCTAAAGTCATGTGACTTTTTTTTTTAACAGGCAGAAAATGTGATTGAAATTTAAATGAAAGATACTAGGAAACAGATTTTTGGTCTTTTTTTGGGCTAATGTTAAACGAGTGACAATATGACCAGGGATGTGATCTATAAGCATTAAAAAGACATTTTTCATTTCAGGTGGACTTTAATGACAGTATTCGATTTTTCCATGATCGTGCACTCATGTCAGCATCTTGACTTGTCAGGGGGTTTAAATTGCTGGCTAAGCTAAAATCACATGACGGTATGCATTTCTCAGAAGATTTTTTAAATGACTACAAATAGACTATTTCTCTTGCATCCCACCTGACAGGCTGTTTTCCCCCTGCTTTCCAATGTGAACACTCAGAACAGCTATAAACACTTTGCCCTTCAGTGTGGTTGAACCATAGACAGTATATTGAATATTAGATGGAGCCACCATGGTAACCATTGGTTTGGTACCATTTTGAAGCTTTAAGATTGGCAATTTGACCGTGAATAGCTTGGTTTTGCCAGAGATGACCATATTTGGATGAGAT
>JAQFJB010000012.1:23182468-23192755 GCA_029874875.1 Naso minor | reverse complement strand
TGATAACAAGGTCAACTGGGCACAGACCTGAGGAGTTTAAAACATTAAAAAGGAACAATGCCAGTTCGCAGCAACGATGACGGAAATTAAATTGGCTCTAGCATTCTCAAGAGCTCTGTGTTGCCTAACCAGGATCATTTCATCAGATGTCTTGAAGCTTGCCTTGTTTCCATCTCCATGCTTTTAATTTGATCTATTCTGTTTCTGTTCTATTCTGGTACTGTTGATCTGATAGTGTTTGCATCAACTTGTTTATTAATATAATTGCCAAATCTGGAGTTGTGGGTTAGCAGCTGTACAAGAGATGCCACTGTCACATTTCAACATGCCTCCCTGGGACATGTAGAGAAAAACAGAAGTAGGGTAGTGTTCCACTTCTGGATAATTCCTCTTGAGATAGCTTATGCTAACCACATTATCATTATGCAGACATGTTCTGCTGCAAATAAACACAGTTACTAGAATAAAAGATTAATGGGGAAATGGTGAAAGTTAACTTCCAACTTTACACTTCCCTCATCTGCGGAAGATGCTTCATGTGTGACAGGGCTTGCGAGAGAGACAAGGTGTGTTTCGTACAATGTGCCGGAATAGAATGGTAAATACTGCAGTACCAAAGTCAATGAAATGGATGTCACAGTGGGACCTTGTGTGTCCACAGCTGTAGCCTGAAGGTACAACAGTGGAGCTCGACACCAAACGGAATTCACTCAGTCGCTCCCTCCACTCTGAAGTCCAGTCTGCTCTACATAAAGCACCATGTCAGTGAAATTCACTTGGACAGCTACACGGTTTTCTATTTTTTTCTCCTAGGGCTGTATCATACTCTCAGATCATTTATAAATGAGTTGGCGGGATGTCTGCATCGCGAGACGGGCCTGAGCATAGCGGGAGCACGATAATAGACACACAAGCGCTGGCTGGGCATCAGTTTTCTCCAGTGAAGTCTGTTGCGGCGAGGGTTATTATGTAGAATCACACTAGCAGCCATGTAAATTTTCTCTCCTCGCATTGGGCTTCTGTGCCAATTTTCCGTGTGAAACGCAAAGGCAGCCGAAGAAATAATGGGCAGGAAAGATGTTTCCATGCTCACACACACATTAGTGCAGATTTACTGCATGTGCATGCACTCACACAGCATCCATTCAGCTTAGAGGTAAAACATACAGTATCTAAATAATCCTGGCAGTTACTAGAGCAGCTAAAGAGTGAAAAAAAGCAACATGGGTCTAAGAGCAGGACAGTGAAATGGCTTACTGGAGTCTCGGATTAAGGCAATGAGGCGCTGTAGGATTGCTGAGGCTGAACTGTGTGTGTCTATGCACACACATTCGTATACTGTGTGTGTGGTCCACTGTAGGTTTTGGTCTGAGCTCAGCAGCAGACATCTGATGCTTCAGTGCCAAGACATAAAAGCTCATCCGGAGGAAATGTGTGTGGTGCAGGGCAGGAAAGGGCATGCCTGCGTGTGGGATGGCAGGTCCAGCTACCTGAAGGATGAAGGTGTGCAGCTGTCAGTCATACTGTGCCTCACATGTTCAGAGGTTCAGGTGTGCATCCACCCCCCGTCATCAGTGACCTCCACCCACAGTTCTGCCATGACAGCTCTGACATCTGTCTGTCTACTTGAGAGCTTCAAGTTTTTGCAGTCAAGGTCATGCATGCTGCTGCAGGGGCGCTGGGGGATTGGCGAAGCCCTCTGAGGGTCTCAACCAACACAGAGATACATGTTTAGTTTACCAGAAAAAGGAGCTTGTCAGCAATTTGCAACATGGAGGAGGTGTCAGTATATCTGGATATGCTGCTGCTGCCGATGACCACAGAGGGGTCGTTGTAGGGAGCCACTACGAGGGACAAATGATTGATCACAGGAAGACAGAGGACTCAACCTCCCGAAGGCCGTGTCAGAGATGTGGGATTTGAGTGGAAACATCTTTTTCAGGACCTGGTAGTGGAAGATTGTTGTTGTAGTACTCGAGATTAGTCTTGGTCTTGAGAGTCAATGTCAAGATCACTTTTTTAAGGTCTCGGTCTCGTCTTGGATTCAAACGCATTTTGACTCAGTCTTGTCTTGGTCTTGGAGAAAGTGGATTTGGGATTTTTAATCAAGAGCAGCCAAGACCACAACAGATTTATTCTTTGACATAATTACTGTGATTAGATATAAAACTTTTTTCTTCAAATGCAGCCAATAACGTTGGTCACTTGAGGTTTGATATTTTGATTCCTCTAAATTTGGCTACCTTAATCACAGAGAATTCTTATGTAAAACAGCATGCAAGAGAAATCACTAGGTAGAGTGCAGGTTCTGGAAGGCAGTACTTACTGAGACAGCTGGGAAAACATCAAACCTGTTTCGATACCTTGAAATCGGAGGAAAGTTTTTTCATGGTCTTGACTCGGTCTTGCCGTGCTTTGGTCTTGGTCTTGTCTTGGTTAGTTTGGTCTTGACTACAACACCACTGACAGAACTCACCCTTCTAAGGCAGACCAACATCGAGCTGATTTAGTACTACTATAATCAAGATTTAATGACATCATGCATAACTGTTAACATTTAAGAAGAAATGTGGATGCCAAAATAAAAACCTAAAAGCTTTCTAAAGTAAGTTCTTCTTGTCTCTTTTCACAGATGTGTGTTAGGTCGATAAAAGACAATAGTAGGAGAAGTGAAACAGTTGCATAACAATTGATCAACCCCCTCATTGTAAATGGCTGAACATTGCTGTCTTGCCAAATTTAGCTGAAGGCGCGGGACCGGAGTTGTGGGTGGACGTACAGCCTGCTTCCCCCCTGGCTCTGACGGGGGGCCTGTGGGCTGCCTACAGCCACTCGACATCATTTCAAGGCCTAGTTCCCTTTCATCTCCATTATTTATAGACTTAGAGCAGAGGAACAATCCCCCTTGCGGCAGCTCATTGGGCGTATGTCTCCGCTGCCCCCCCCATTACACAGAATCTTTATTTACACAGACATCACTGCTTAAGCACTGGCCTCACAGGGACAATGCTGTAAGCCTTCCATCGTTGCCTTTTGTGTATTATACTACAATATGAGGGAAAGAGGACGGTTTAAGCTATTCACCATGAGCAGCGAGAGAATTTATCAAGTTTTGAGAGACCACTCTTTGTGCTTTGTATCCGTGCAATAGCTCGCAACTTGATGTCATCATCTTGCAATGTCCTCATGTTTTCAAAGTCTATTATCCTTAAGGGAGAGAAAAATCAACCCTGAGAAAGCAACTTCAAACCTGAACTAATCGTGCTACAGTTTCATTTGAAACGTTTCACTTTTCAAAAACCCAATCAATTAACTATAAGGGGAAACAGAAAAAAAGAAACATATGCAGTCGACTCATGGGAAGTGGAGCTTGGTAGGGATGGGGAATGTGTTGAGGATGGTGTTCCTGACTCCCTTGGAAATACTTTAACAAAGCAGACTTTTAAAGCTGAAAAGAGTGATGATGGCAAGAGAGAGGAGGGAGTAAACAGAGTGAGGAAGAAAAATGCCAGCATGTTTATTGTGCATCCTACTTTATCATCCTTTTAAATATATAAAAGGGTAATGTTTGGAGCTTTTGTCATCCCCTATTTTAATGCAGAGCAGCAAGATGGCTTTATAGGACAGCAGGAAGACACAGTTGTTCCCCTCAGGGTGACACATCCAAAGCCAGCCCATCCATCTCTACATGCAGTGTGTCTGAGTCTGCTGCTTGGGAATTCTATGTGAATGGCAACACTGATGGAACCTGATGCTGGCCAATTCTACTTTTCTACTTTGAATAATCAGGTAAAATTGTCTGATGTATTGCATGTCAACTTAATTTCCAACGACTGTGTATGTGTCTGTAGGAGTGCCTCAGTGTGTGCACATACTGTATGTGCCAGAGGTGCCATGTGTTAATCCATGTATGAAAGTAATTACATCCCTGGAATGAACCAGTGTAAAAACTTGAGGATGCAATTATGCTCCCATTGAATAACTCATCCTTCCTGGCAAGAGCTAATTGCATTAAAATGGATTGTGTATGGTTCTCCAGCACAAGGCATTAAGATTAATGCCAGGAGAGTTAATAGTGTGTCATCTTCTGAACCCCTTTCCTTCAACCAACCACCTGCCCCCTCCCCACACTTCTAACACTATACAAGGTTAGAAATGGGGAGAAAAAGAGGGAGCAGGGTGATAGAAAAACCTGTTCTGATTTTCCTTTCAGCATCTGCTCTCCCAGCTGGGAAAAGACCCAAGCTATTCATCAGGCTCCACGCTGATGTCTGCATGTATTCCACTCACTCAAAGGTCACGCCGTTAAAACACCAATCTGAATTCCTCTGGCCTGTTTTTAGAGCTCTGTCCCTTCAAATAGACCCAACCTGTAGGCCAAACTTATTTACATACAATCCAGACGGGTGTGGGTAGATATATGCATTTGTGTGTCATTTATCAACCTCTATTTTTCCTCTATGGTCAGTGGCCCCGGGGTCCTGTTGATAATGTGTCTTCCCCCATTATAAAAACTTCATACTCTGTTATGACAATTAATGTGTTTTGCTTTTTTTTCAGATTGAAAGCACAACCTTTGAAGGTTTGTCCTACATGTTGCTGCGACTGGAAGCGGTCGTGTGTGTTGACACGTGGAAGTCCTCCGAGTACTTCAGAGCTACCTGTTCTCTCTGAGGTACAAGGGTTAGGTGTCTGATCTGTGCGGTAGCTTACACTCACACACACACACACACACACACTTGGGGGCTGAGAAAACGTGTGTGTGTTCAGCTGTAACACTCCCAAATGGCTCAACGCGCTGTGTCATAGTTCCCTGTCAGGCCCTCAGCGCTCCACCAGGCAGCTAATGCCTTGAAGAAATGGGCTTCCGAGCTCAACATTAATCCCTACAGCATTTCTGTCCTCACTTCCCTCTTTCCTTCATGTCAGAGCAAATTTAATGTGACACATATTCACAAGAACACAGGCCCTTGTAATTGTGTGGGCTCTGGTGGATCCCAAATCATGATAGCAGCAGTAAGCTATGTGGCTGTAATGCCTGCGTACCAAAACTTCTGGTGCTGGCAAATCCTCACTAATGGCTGCAGTGATACGTTTAAAAAGAAATACAATTTCTAAGTCAAGTGATGTGTTAAACAGACCCTCCACAGGGATGCCCTATTTTTCCTCCTTTCTGTGTGAGGAAGAATAATCTTAAAAGTTCTTTGCTGAAATCCACAGAGCAATTTCTCATCCATAAACACTGTATATAAAATATATATTCTGCATATCTTTAATTTTGGGAACTAGATTTTCTGTGATGTTCGAATCTTAAAGGACTGAGTTTCATCCATCCACTATCTATGACTGCTTATCCTTTGGAGTGTTTCTGGTGCCAAACCCAGCAGACACTGGGCAAGAGGTGGTGTGTTTATCACAGGGCTAGTGGTGTTGAGACTAGAAATATGATCATGGTGATGTTACAGAGTGTCAGACAATAATACTGGCTGTTTTCTGAACCAGCTACTAGATACTACATATTTACTCAAGATTCCTGTATTACATACATAAGAAAAATGAAATTATGTTTCTCCTAAAAGACAAAAACAGTTCAAGTCAGTGCAAGACAACAATAAATAACCAAATTAAATAAGTGTATAAAAGCCATAGTTTAAAGTATTCAGAATTTTAATAAAAACATAGGCAATCACAGCGAAAGTCTATAAAGTGCATCGTTGCTCAGACATGAAGTGCCCTTTCAGTTGTCTACACTGCATACTGTATGTAATGCATACTGAAGACCAAATGACCGATCAGTATGCCATTTGTTCACACTGCAGAACACAGGCAGGTTACTCAGAATTGAATTTGCACAAACAGGAAGCGATAGCAAGATTCTTTTTTGTGTGTTTTTTCATTTAACTTTAACGACAAATGCCTGACTGGGTTTTGGTTGTGACATTGCAGCATACTGCATTGTGGGACACAGTAGGCAAGAAAGACTGGCTGGATGCATACTAAGGATTTCCTCCAAATCAGTATACATCCGGATTATACTGCATATTTAATACTGCAGATTTTGCTTGTGTTCACATACAGCAAACTAGTGTACTGCTAGTGTAGTATGCAATTTCAAAAACAACCACAAACATTTTGTGAATCCACTTTGAATTCAAACTGGGCTGGTACTTAAAGCTGCAGTTGGCAACTTTGGGATAAACTTCAATAACTTTTTTGTGGTGAATGGAAAAAATGTCATAATACACAGACAGCTGTTAGTAAGTAATGTGGTCTGAGAGTATCATAAGATCTCTGTGTTTTCCCATGCTTCTGTATTCAGGACTGGTAAAAATCCTATCGCTACCGTTCTATCTGCCCATTCAGTGACTCTCTCTACACTTTCTGTCTCGAATGGCTGGTCCATGCTGCACCTCTTAGCGACAGGAGACATCGGTATGAGCTGATTAGCTGTTCATGCCTTACGCTCTGACTCGCCTCTGCCGACAACAGAGTGTCTGCAAGTGACACCAGCAGCCAGCTAAAGGTCGAGCTGAGCTTACTCCACTGCAGCTTTCCATGCAACCGTTTTGTCTCAGTTCAAAACTAGACTTTAAAGAGAGAGCAACAACAAACAAAATAAAACGTGAGCCGAAGCAAAAGCAGGAAGGGAAGACTGCAGCGGAGCTGCTTCCCAACAAGTCTCATGCTACAGCTAACATTAGCTTGTTAGCAAAAGTTACCAACTGCAGCTTTACAAGTGTTAATACAAGTGTGTAATATCCGTTCCTCACTCCTTCCTTCCATACATGTTTGATTACCCACAACCGCAAAGCTCGCCAAAAACATGAAAGGCCTTCTTTAGATCTGGTGTTTGGTTTGTTCAAGCTGGGCTACTATAGAAACAGCAGGCTTTGTGGAAGAGGATCCATTTCCTCTATAGACATGAAAGACTCATTCAGATCCATCTTATTCATCTTTTACGATTACTCATATTCAAAATAAATCCCCTAAAATCCTACACACTGGACCTTTAAAGAAAGTAAGTGTGTCTGTGCGTGTGTGGGGTGTCATATGGACATCGGGGCTACCCTGGAGTTTTGTTCCCAGCATAAGATTAATAAAGACATTCAAAAATCAATAAGAGCTATCATGAGACCAGGCAGCACAAACCACTGCAACAGCTACTGTATGTATTATGAATATGTTTATGATCTGACAACATGCGCTGCTGTATTATTCATGGGTTCTGTTTCTACATTCAGACTGACTGTGCTGCATCTGACTGTTTTAACGTAATGGTGCTCAGGGCTAAGATTGACTTCTGACTGCTCCAGCTGTTGAGGTTGAGGAAACACTAATCTGCGCTGCTCCAACCCCACGCAGCTCTCTACTGGAATCTATAGGAGAGCCCTATACTTCGTTAACATCTTGTGGCCTGCTGATTGCTGCTGACAGCGTGCATCTTTGAAGTCTGAGAGCGCATGTGTGCGTGCACACAGTTCAAATATCCGAGTGCCCCTTGAGAAAAAAATAAAGAAACAAGGAGGGAAAGTACATTTTCAGCCATGGAAAAACCAACTAATGTGTGTGATTTAAAAGCTGTGGAGGAGGGAGACAACCTCAATAAAAGGCTGTAAAATTATTTTTCCAGGGTGCACCATGACCTGTGGAAGAGGAAAATGCGCTGCTCTATCCTGGCTATTAAGTTAAGAACAGGTTTAATGAATTCATGCAATGTTTATGCCATGAAACAAAAATCAGTCTTTGAGGTTGTGTAAAAATAAACTACATGAAGTGGAGTAGATCATCAATCTGTAGCCTTGTACGCTGGATGCTCATTTTGCACCCTGATTCTAATTTTATATCTACAAATGTACTGCGTTGTGAAACCTTAGTTAGCTCTCTAAATGCTAGATGACTACCAGAGAGGTTATATAACAACCGCCATGCCTTATTTAAGGCCATTGTTACTGGATTATTTATTTAATTACTTGTCCTCATAGGTGCTAAATTCATTGTGCTGCTAGTCAAACCACACTTTATATTCTACATGAATTCTGAGTTAACATGCAGAGAGTTAAAAGAGAAATTTTCAACACCATCAGCATAGTAATCGAATGTCTGAGTGCATCTGAGTTCACGGTGAGTCACTCAGTCAAACTCATCGAGCCAACTGACTCCCCAACATATTTGGATGCATCTCTCATACTCCAATCCAGTCATGGACAAATTGCAGATTTTGCAAAACAGCATTCAACCCACAAGACCTAAACACTCACTTGCCATTTAAGAACATTGCACGCTACCAGTTCAGCAAATTAAATAAATGGCTAGTACTGCCAGAAAGGAAGCGCAGAAAAAGGGCTGCTTTTTCCATGTGTTGATTTGAATGACCTGACAGCAATCATACCAAAACACACACTGGGGGGACAACAGCTGTAGTTTTGGGCGAGCGTACCGACTGACGGCGCTGATTCCTGAGAAGACATTTGCAGCCCACGGCGTGTCATGTCCATGTCGCCGAGGCGGAGGTGCGTGTGAATGCACCGCCGTGAGCAAGGAGCAGGCTCGTTTTTTATGTGATTAAGAAGATCTTGCTGCTTGTGCAGAGAGAATACATGGTCTCACTATTGATTTGGCCCAGAGTTCTCCTGCTGTGCTTGTTTATTGGCCCTTGACTTCACTTTTGTGCTCAGGAAACACCTGCCGAGTCCTGACTGCCAGCTGACAAACCAGATTCCTGAACTCATGGCTGGATGGTGGCCCACCCAATAAAACCCGCAGGAGCGCACACACATGCTCCGGAAAGGTGTGAAGGCTGCGAGAGTGTGTGCGTGTGTGTTAGACTGCACATCTCCCGGCTGTCTGTCTGTGTTACTGGACATATGTCTGATGTGTGTGTGCAGCCGTGTGTATGTTTGTGTGGGCTGAGTTCATATCGACTGATCAGAGTTAAATGTAAGCAGCCCGGGGAAATGTGGATTAATCGAAGAAGCTTGCGGACAGACTCCTCTATGGTTGCACACAGCACCAGTCAGACAGCTGGTCAGTCAATGCCCCTACTTCAATACATATCTGTGAGTACGTGAGTGTGTATTTAAAAACACACTCTCTCTTCTCCCCTATGCAACACAGGTGTGGGCGTCATCTCGGTGTTTCACAATTTCACAATAGATATAGAAAAGTAAATTCCTTTTCATAATGCAGCAGTTAAAAGTTAGACACAGGAGGCTCCTGTCTCACGAGAGAAAGCCAAGTTTTGCTTTTTTTTTTTTTAAACTGAGAAAAAAAAAAACAAAAACAGACAGTAAATTTCCCTCCTTCACTCACTTTCTCTTTTAGAGAAAAAACCCATTAGGCCCAGGACAAATGGCTGATGGGACAGGAAGGACTCAATAATTCAACAACCATTGTTTGCAATGCGCTCTCAATTGACCTCTGCTCCTCTGTTGTTCATCGGCTTGATGGATCTCCTCACTGTGAGGCAACTTTGGGAAGGCCCTGCTGCTCGCAGCCTTACAAATATAAATAAAAACACAGCTCGAGGCAGCAACTGTAGTGGCTGCATTATGTATAAACACGCACACATGCATGTCAGCTAAAATGAAACAAGCAGACAGAGAAACACGCAGATAAGCGCACATGCCCCGGACTTCTACATAAATCAGCTCCCATCTTTTTATTAATGACAGACAAGATTCTGCCCCACAGCTTAACTGTCACTCAACGATAAATTAATTACTGGAGCACTGCTTGTTTCTTCACTGGCTACAGACCTCTCTCTACCACACAATGAGCTTGCATGCATGCATATGTGAACACACAGGCTCAATAACAAGGCCAAAGCGCCATAACCTGAATTGGAAAGTCATGATCGGATCACTTTCTCTCCTATTAAAGGGCCTATTAAACTGCTGAAGCTGCTAGTGGTGTTGACTTCAGTGGTTTAATGAACATATCAGCAACAGAACTCGGAGTGTGTGTCAGTGTACTGCACAAAAAGACAAACAAGGTGACCATTAATAGGCACAACAGTCCAACAGCTCAGAGAAATGTATTGCAAGAGGCTGTAATGATGCGGCAACAGGTGTTACAGGGATCCGGGGTTGGGGGGGCATGATGGCCAATCCAGGAATTTGGCCTTTCAAGGAAAAATCAACATCATTATTCTCATCACATTTTTCTCTGTTGTTTTTGGATTATATGATCTTTATCCAAATGTTTCCTTTGTATTCAACTATTTGCAACACAAATGTATAGAAAATCTTGTTTTCATTGTTGGAAAAAAAATCTAAAATGGTTCTTTTT
>JAQFJB010000012.1:23153687-23167326 GCA_029874875.1 Naso minor | reverse complement strand
ACAATCCTTATTTTTTTCTTTTTTAGCAGTAACAAGGTCAGATGAGCTAAATCTCATTCCCCTCTTAATGCACGTGTCCTTAGTGCGATCTTAACTACTAACAATAATACGGTACGTGCTTTAAATTTCACAGATAAAGCTATGCTGTGTTCTAAGCAGACGGATTGGCATGCAGCAGATGAACACTCATTACCACCACAAGAGACTTGAGACTTGACTTGAGGCTCGAGGTCAAAGACTTGAGAATTTACTTGGACTTGAGCTCAAAGACTAGTGACACAAGAGCTTCCTTGTCTATGACAGGACTCCTCTCAGCATAATGACATTTAGGAACAGTTTACATGGTGCAAGTTTTCGCATCAAACGAAAACATTTGTTGCAGATCGGCCTTCCTTTTGCATGACAATGGCATGCAGGCTCCCCTGAACCTGCACACATTTGAAACCGGGTTCCAGAGTTGAATCTTTTGAAACTGAACCTTCTTTCTGGCTGTGTAAACTGGAAAGCGAAGTGCCTGTGAACACAGTGACGGTGCTAATGCTAATGTTAGCACAAGTCAATGCATTCCGCTCTGGCCACTACCACACTCTGATTAAACACTCCACAGTGCATTGAAAGCAGGTCCAGTATGACAGCATTCTACTGAGGCAAATTTAAGTGTTCATAGCATAATTTTAGAAGTCAATCTGAGGCTGAATTTCTTTAGTTTGTGGCAGCTTAGAGCTTAGCAGCAACAGGAAGATAACAACTTTGGCAGCTCTGACAGTGTGTCATTAAAAACTTACACAGCCGACTGCTGGCCTGACATGCATACTACTGTGCTTTCGGTTGTTCATGTAAAACCTGCCATATTTTGAAGACGCAATGGAAATAACTTTCTGTCTTTGGCAGGGCTGCTCCCGTGTAAACGTGTCTTTAAAAAATTCATAGTATTCTGTGCAGAAATGGTCACTAGTCTTTGAGCTCAAGTACAAGTCAAGTCTCAAGTTTTTGACCACGAGTCTCAAGTCAAGTCTCAAGTCTCTTATGGGGTTTCATGAGTGTTCATCCGCTGCATGCCAGTGCTTATAGCACAGCATAGCTGTATTTGAGATTCAAAGCATGTACGTATTACAGATAGTAGTAAAGTGTGCACATGGGTAATGACACATGTGCATTAAGAAGGGAATGAGATTTAGCTTGTCAAACCTTTTCACTGCTAAACAGAAAAAAAAGATTGTTCACAAGTCCCAAACCTCAAGCCCGAGTCAAGTCTGAAATCTTTTGAAGTCGAGTCTCAAGTCAAGTCTCAAGTCACTGAGTGTGCAACTTAAGTGTGACTTGCATCCAAGTCTCAAGTACAAGCCCCCATCTCTCATCTTCTGTGGCTGACCAAGAGTAATGTGTGCCAATCTCAGTATGAAGACAGTATGATAAAAACACAGACTAATAGATTGCGACATTTAGTGTCTGAGCAATACAAGATATATATATATCTCAGTAATAATCATCAGGCTGCTGAGAGGAGAAGGTCCTCATGAAACATCCACATTTATATCTAATTGTATGTAACACTGTGCCAAAGCACAAAGCTTCCAGAAATAAAAGCAGAAGGACAGTATGGTCGTTTTATATAGATAACATATAATAACAAGGAGTCTGGCAGTCAGATGCAATGACTGTAATGTGACAATAATCTGATATAATTACATGTGGATGAGTCATTATTTGTGTGTTTGCTCATCTTGATAACAGCACTTGTGAGGCAATAGAGAGCGGCACGTTTAATGAGCTGGGAGGCGCAGACAGAGTAGCGCCGACTGAATGGGAACGAGATTTAGGAGGTCGGGGGTGAGTGCAGTGCACTGAAACGTTGCAGTAAAAAAGGATGCACGCGTCAGAATGCAAAAAAGTGCATTTAACATGAATAAGCTTCGGTGAACAGGCGCACAAAGACACAAAGCACACACATGCAGCAGCATACAAGAGAGGAAGCACAGCATGTCCACTTGCGAGTAAATGAACCAGCAAATGTCTCAGCATGCACACATCAATGTTAAGTGCCTCTCTTCAACACAAAAAGTTAACTAACACCCCCTGGCTGTTGTATAGAGACAAGAGCATGACTGCAACATCTCTGCACTGAGTCTGGGCGACAGGAGGAAAAAAAAAAACATGAAATGTTACGTCGCTGCATTTCACAACAGCTCCAGACATTCTATTAACGCTAACAAGCATTCTTGACTTTCTCTTGACATTGCCCAATTCTCTTGTCTGAGTCACGCTAATGTGAGTGAGTGAGTACACCATTGTGGGTGTGTTTAATGTCCGCGCAGTTAAGACTAGTAGTGTAAACAGGCAGCCTCGGACCATCTGTTTCTTTATGATCCCAGGTCTTGATTGTGTCTAACTTGCTACCTCCATTCGCTTCTTCTTAATGGCAGCTCTCCCGAGACAACTCAAACTGAGGCCTTACTTTTAAAGAACCACATCCATTGTACTATAAAAGACTTAAACTGTCTCCATTGCATCCGTCCAGGCTTGTTGGTTTATGCAATATAAAGTAATTGATCAGCAAAAGAGCCACATGTGGTAAAGCCTTTTCGTCTACATTATGAGAGTTTCTTTGCCTGAACTTGCATTATTTAGAATTTGTGTGCTGAGCGACTCGCTGTGTTGAGACTCGACTCGAGCCGACTGCATTTCCTCCTCCCGCTTGTATCTCTCTCCCTCTCCCTCCTGTCATGCGTCTCTAATTCTGATTTCAATCACGGATCTCTTGGATCTCCCCAGCACCCTCTGAACCACCAAGTGTCTGCTTGTTTAATCTATCATTTAAGAGCATTAGTTAGAGAGGGGCCTATTAAGGAAGAACCACCCCGCCCGATCCTCTCTCTGGCAAGTGTGGTTTTTACTAGAGGGATAAAAGTCTGCTGTAATCTCCCATCCTTTCCGGAGGTGCTGGGTTAAGTAGGTTAGCAATGATTTGGCATTTTAGAGTACAGAAACAGGAGACATTAAAAGCCCTCACAAGTATGCTACATATTAAGATTGGATTCCTTTAGAGTGAGGCTTATTGTAGACAACTAAGGAGCATGGGAGGTAAATGTGGCAGTGCTGTAGAGCAGTGAAAGAGGAGCTGCGTATCAGGGTGCTGCTGATTATCCTGTTGTTCTGTTCGGATTTCTCATATCAAATGGATTTGCAGCTTACAAGCTCTGATAGCTCTGTTGCTTATAATGTGTGCGAGCGCACATGATTGTGTGTGTGAATGTGTCCCATTGTGCGTAAAGGTATCTGTGATTTCATCTTTAAGGGGCCTTTGCAGCTCATATGTCTCGACTATGACAGACGAGGCCCCAGTGGTTTTCCCAGCGTGCTGCTGATCCGTCACTTCAACATGAAATGTTGATAGTGCGGCAATCGGGAAGTCGAATGCTGTTTGGTTTGTGCGCTCTTTACAGGCAGCTCTGCTCATTGATTTGTGCTTGGGTTTTTGAGGGGTTTGGATTTCCTAACGATTCACGTGCGGTTCTTTTCCGCTTTGACCAGAAAGAGCGTACCCTTGGGATGATACTGTATGCTATATCTGTTTGGCCCATCTCTGCTGCATTGAGGCTGAGACACTCCCAGACACTGTAAAATACAGATCTGTCGATAGACAGTATCAGTACCCATGGGAATGCCAGCAGGCACAATGAGCATCAGCGTTTTATATCTACCAATAAAAAGATCCAGGCTCGTGCAGCAAATGCAGATAGAGTGCGATTAAAATGGTCTGAATATTTCTCGAGAAAAATCAGAATTCATACTCGGCCATAATTTCACCACTTCACAGATGTTGTTGATATAAATGTCAGAAAAAATATCCAATTACCAGCTATTTTTTTTTTAGCCTTGTGCAAATTTAGAGGTCTTTGGCAGTTACACGAATTTGAAAGGCTTGAGGCTGAGAAGTGTGTCTACCTTTCATTCAAGGCAGCTGTTGTGTTGTAATAATGACAGATATGACGTCCAACTTCAAAGAGAAATTAGGTATCTGGGAGACGGGAGACTGATTGACACTGCCGCAAGTGTCTGATAATTGCATCTGACTCCTTCAACAAACACAGAGACAACAAGGTGTCGAGTGGGAAGATAATGGCGGAGGACATCAAAGCATTAGCGGCTGCTCTGCAACTTTGTATAGACAGTGCTTTACCATCACTGTTATCAGCGCATCGTGTCGCTCAGTCCGTGCTCATTAGCAGCCGATCATACTGTAAGTAATGCTCTGATTTGATGTGACTCTGTGAATCATTGATGGTAATCATGGTGGAATACTATTCTTATCCGAGTAATCATCCTGTAGCACACAATAGCCAAATAGCCCCATTTAGCTGACACGACCTCAGTCTGGGACCAAAGAGCTTTCGTTTTTCTCTTTGCACTATTAGCTGAGCAAAAAGGAGTCTGATATAAGTCTGTCTGGCTTTGTAATGGCTTGCTACCACAGGGACGTGGGTTTGTTCATTGGAAATCTTAAACAAAGCACAAGGTCTTTTGGCCCTGTCTGATTTGGGAGTGGGGAGAGCGGGATTGGCTATTATCTCGTGGGGGCTGCCGCTGAGGAGCATTGGGAGGCTGCAGCCGGACCCCAGGTGCACTGTCGTACACAGAGGAAATTGAGCAAACAGGAGATAAGTGAGATGGAGGGCTATCTCTCTCTGTAGGGCTGCGTCACGGAACCATCCCTCCCTATTATATAGGATGGTTTCCACTCCTTTGTGCACCTCACCTCAACTCCTCTCCATCCCTCTCCTCTTTTACCCTAAAGACAGACCAGACACAGTGTCAGGTGGTGAAGGACGTCTTGGAAAACTGCTCCATTTCGAACCCGCAGTCTATACATAGCATGAAAGTGGATTACCATGAGACATCAACCTAATCAAAAGCCGGCACTTGCCATTATGCTGTGCAGTGCATACTATAAATATGACATATTGACACGGGTAGAGGTGGGAGGCAGTGACAGGAAGGTTAGGGAAGGCATTTACAGTCTATGCAGCAGCTTACGCTCGAGCACCCTGAGGCGAGTGAATAAACAGACAATGCTCAGTCAATGCCTGTGCTGGCAGTACAGAAATGTAGGAGACAGGCAAGTCAGAGTGCAAGACAAGTCACAATAAGGTGGCCTACCACTGTCTAGCCCGGCACATAAATGAAGTAAAACATCATTAGAATCAACACATACATAAAAATGCTGTGCATCCATGTCAGCTGATGGAGGTGTACCCCCACCCACCCAGAGGAGATGGCAGTGACAGGGATAAGGGATGAGGGGAGGCCTGTGGTGGTCATCACTGCAGCTCACGCGCCTGCTGGAACAGAGCGGTAGTGGCAGGCTCCAGATGTGGGAGGGCCGGGGGGCCTTTAGCGCAGCATGTCTCCAACCATCACAACATACAACAACAGTGGGCGGAAAAATGAAGGGGGGGGGATGTTCGCTGCTGGCTTGAATACATCACTTAGATGGAAAAGAAGGGAGATGGTTGCACGCCTAAGAATGAATTGTGTCTCATTTTGGAAGGAAAAGATGAGAAATGTGGGGGCAGTTAATGACTAGTGTGTTATCTACATTTTACCCTTGAGAGAACAGATGTGGTTGTGTGTCAATGTGAGGCAGCCAAAGAAAAAAAAAGGAAAGAAATGATGTCGATGAAAGTTGTAAAGAAAAGTTAGTTTGTTGAGTTAGCCAGGTAAAAAAGAAAACGGCACTGTACCTACTGTATTCAGGAAGAGCTTATGTAAGGACAGATGATAAAAATGTCACCACGTTGCATCATGCTGGTGGCCAGCCAACCTTTACTTTTGTCCCAGTGATTTAAAGCTTTTCTGGCTAGCTCTCTATTTTCCCTCTACCAGACTCTGTTGGCTCATTAAAAATAATTACAATTAAACTGAGAAAAAAAAAACTGAAATGCTGAGTGAATGAGGATGGCTTCATCTTTCGTCTTTAGACAGTATGTGAAATGCGAAGAGGATGTAATAATATGCTATACGATCAGTAGTTATTACCGCTCCGACAGTACTCGAGCTTTTCCTTCCGTGGCAGTCACCATAACGTGTCTCTTCTGGGCGTGGGTGACATTATCATGAAGACACCAAACAAGTGGGAGGCTTCTTTGTCGGGACTGATATGTGAAGTGTGATGGCAGACTGGTGATGTGCTCATTATAGCAATCATGTGAGTGGATGACATACTGTATCTGCATGCAATGCCATGTCAATGTTTCCTTTCGTTGTTCTTTTTTCTTAGTAGAATGTATCACTTTTTCCCAACTCTGCACGAAGTACAATCACTGTATAAGATCACACATCACGCCAGTGCTGACCTCTGACCCACATAGGTCCACGCTATCTCAAGAAAACTGGGAAACAATTGCATTTGCAACCCCATAGATCTCTTTTTGTACACAGCCTTTGCTTCTCTTTACTTTTCTCTCTGTCTGTTTGTCTCTGTCTGTCTGTATAACAGCACTGGTGGGGTTTATTAACTCCTGGAAGTTGTTATATGCCCATTATACACTGGATCAATCTTCATTAGTCACTGGTCAGCGTGAGTTCAGGCAGAGGAAAAAAGAAGCTCCTGTCACTAGCAAAGATATCTCGGACCGGTTGCTTCGACAGATTCTCAAAGGAACTGACCTTTGCTGCAGTCAGTGGAGCTCAGGGGGTGATTGAGGAGTCATTCAGCCCTGGCTTATTGACTGCTTCTTGCTAAATCTTTTGGCTGATTGTTCAGCTGCTCTACTTTTTCCAGAAATCACAGTTGAAACTACAATCAGTGTCTTCTTTATATTAGAGATACAGATGATAAGACACATTTACATTCTAGTGTATAAATGATTGATGATCAGTAATATTCAGCACATTCTCTATTCATGAGAGTCGTGTAGGAGGGAATTACAGCTGTATTGATAATTCCTGATGAAACCTTGAAGGAAGGAGAGCGCGACTGAACATACTTGTGTAAGACTGTTGGCTATAATGTCCTTGCATTTGTTTACAAGGAGACCTGCTGGTGTGGATGTCGCATTTGTCTGTTTTTTCATGGTGAATTTAGGTTTGTTTGATTCTTATACTTTTTAAAAAACGGCAACCCACCTGCAACAAAAGCCTTAGCAGCTTATCCCTCATTAACTCCGTGTGTGTGTGTGTGTGCGTGTGTGCGTGTGTGTGCGTGTCTGTGTGTGTGATAAGGGAGATTACACTGAAGCTCATCTTAAGCACAAATGTGTGCTCTCAGTGATTGTAGACATGTCACCATCACAAGCCAATCACCTCAATGAGTTACAATGAGACAGGCAAGTAAGCAGAGCTCTACGCTTTATTACTCCACCTATTATTGTAAACAGACACCCAGCTGGTTCTGCAGATGAGCCACTTACACCCATGCATGTGTCTTTCGGTGTGTGTGTGTGTGTGTGTGTGTGTGTGTGTGTGTGCAAGAGAGACTTAAAAACACTGCAAGGCGGTGCAAAAGAGCATCTAAGGCAGCCAATATCTTCCTGCTGGAGATTTTCTTCTAACCTAATATTAATGTGCCCATCTTACAAAGTGTTATTGAATCAAAAAGAGAGCAAGGTAACGGCTGGGTGACCGAGAGAAACGGCATATAAAGAAGCCATAGAGAAAGAAGCTTATTTTCTTTTCATTTGGTCCTGAGTGGTGATTTCGTGGCTCCGATCGATGCCGGGTAATAAATAAATAAAACAAACATAATGTGAATCTGTTTCTTTTAGATTAGCACACATTAGAGTGAAGCCTTGCCATATCTTAATGTGAGGAGAGAGAGGAGAAAAATGACTCGAACGCTCTCCTGATAATGGAGGGTTTATTACAGTAAATAAGGCATTCCCTCATTTCCTGTCTGCTAAAGCTGATATTTTGTATGGTGCCACTGTCTGCAGCAGTTTTCTCGGCCAAATACAAAGCGCTGTTCAGCTATGGCATGAATGCTAAAAACACATTCCCTGGGTGAGCATTTGTTCATGAATACTACTTACTGACATTATGATCCCTCAGTTCTTGCATGAGGCTTGCAGAAATATATGAGGAGGGAGGAAAACTTGATTTTCATCTCATGCCCCGCACTCATCTCTCTTTCTCTTTTTTTTAACCAAGCCAATGGTCCAATTATAGGGAGTGGAGAGTTGCGAGAAAAAAGCAGAGTTGCCAATATTGGAATACAATTTATGAATCATTAGGAGAGAGGGGGCATTAATATTTCATAGCCCTTAGACCACCAACAAGTGTTGGAGCGGATTCAGTAAACAGGCGTGTGCGTGCTTACAGACGTGTGCATGCACCGCAGCAGCAGCCTCTACCGCACTTATGCAGCACTGGATGGATTCAGTGCTGCAAAGGCACCCTGCACTGTAATGTAAATACACATACTCTTAACCTCTCTCTCACACACACCCAAAATCCCTCTGGAGGAATTCTAATTGCTGTCTGTTGGGGTGACACAGTAGGGAATCTAAAATCAACCCCCTAGCACCGTCTTCCTCACACTCACCCTCACCCTAATCCTCCTCCTCTTATTGGCTTCGACTCCAAAATGCTCACTCCTCTCTCCCCTCAACCCTTGAGCATAATTACTTGTCTATTTACAGACAGAGTATTGGTTTCCTCTAACTAAAGAGCAGCAGGCTCCTGCTTCCTCCTATCACTCTAGACCTTAGCTGGGTCGCCTCTCCTAATCACCCACTAAAAGCCTGGAACTATATCAAAGGGGGTGTGTGTGTATGTGTGTATGTGTGTGTGTGCACGTGTAGACGTGTATGTGCATGCACAGGCATTTGTGGGTGAGCTGCACGCTCATTTGCGTACCGGTGTGTGTGCACGTATGCACACTTTTTTACCGAACACACTGGGTATTGTGCGTTAGATCAAAGCCTAAACCCCTCTGGGCTTGACACACTCTTGCAAGGCTGCTGCAGCGTCAAAGCCAAGCCGCAGTAATTCTGCTGATACTGTATGCTGCTATTAAAAAAAAAAAAAAAGTTGAGAGGGGGAGTGAGCTTTTTTTCTGCACAACAGGGGATCACAGAATTCTCTCATTGTTCTGCGGAGGCGGTGTGCGTGTGTCTGTGTGTGTGTGTTGATGGGATGGGAGTGATTGCGGGGCGGATGGGGAGAAGAAAGTGATATGTGTTCGGTTATAGATTTCACCTCTCGTGCTCCTTTCTTGAAACATTCCCCTGGGCAGCGAGGACGTAAGGCTTTCTAGAGAGCCTATATAGTAGGGGGTCACTGTTTGGAAAGAGCTTTGCTGACGCCTATGCTAAGTCCATGCTGCCGCACAAGAATAAATAAATAAACCAACCTAGAACAGCTAAGACATATATGCTCAGCGGGGAATACAATAGCTGAACAGAATGTACAACAAGGGCCCCAGACGAATTTAGTTTTTACAGGAAAAGTGTGAATGTGTTTTTTTTTTTTTTGCCCTGTGTCAGCTATGTGTATCCAGCTCTCTTCTGTGGCTTGCAGAGAATAACAGGTACGCACTTTACTGAAAGAGCCGAGATGACATGTGGGTGTTGGATGCTGAGATGCAGCTGGTGCTGGTGATGGGAAAAGGCTCGAGCATGTCAGAAATGAATATTCTCTCTGTTCTTGGAAGCTCTACTCATCTTGGCCGGTGGTCGAGGGTCTTAAAGCGAAGTGATTCAGGGACCTGCCGACATCAAGGTGCCGTTGTAGGTGTCATACTTGGGGAGATAAAGGACACCTTTCTGTTTTGGTCTATTTCAGAGGCGTGGTATTGGTGAGAGACAGCTAAATCAAGAAAAGGGGCCTTTGAGATAGTGAGTCGACGGAGAGAGGTGTTCTCACTCTTGTGCTGCCCCTTCGTTCATTTTGCCTCCATCCTTTGTTGCTTATCCACAGGAGAGCCGGGTCTTTTGGAAAAGTGCGGGAGGACCCCGGCAGGGCTCTCTGTGTGAGGACAGTTACAGAAAGGGGGACAGCTCTTTAAATCGGTCTCTCCATCTCTCTCTCTTTCCTTCTCATTTCTTTCTTAACACTCTCTGGGCTTTAGCATGGGAATCTGATGAATAATGGAGTGAACCGTGACCTTTGCAGGGAGGGTTCAGACTGCTCTGGCATCCTTCTGATCTGATGAGCGCTTTTGATCCAACCCACACCAAAGCGCTTGGAGACCCAGAGAAGTAAAAAGCCTCTGATAGACTGTACTGTACACGATTTGCCACTCTGATCCCCAAAATGACAATATTTACCTCAAAGTGAATCCATGAAAAGTAAAAATCTATGCTACTACTAAAGGGGGAAACTAAATCTACAAAGGAGTTTCAGCTTGAGCTGTCACTGTGACACCGTGCCTTATAATGTGACTTGGAACAAAGTTTATTTGTTTTTAATGCCACTGAATTTTTGGCAAGGAGTCAAAATGACACCTCTGAACTTCTAAGGGAGGTGTTATTGCAGCAGAGTGCGAACATAAACTGAAATCTCACCCTTTTGTCTATTATTTTAGCATCCAGAGCCACATTTTTCTCTTCACAGGTGTCAGCATTGTGTAAATCCACAAGGTTAAACTAAAGCAGAAGTTGGGATCTGGCGACGGTTTATACTTTCAGAAAGGATTTGCACGGCTCAATCAGTGTGCACTGCCATGACGTTACTCTCCACTCTGCATCGCCCTGACCTCCAAGTAAAAGCTCTCCTTCTTTTTGCACCACACACCATCTCTCTTCCTTTGCTCTGGGGAGTCCTCTCACAAGGAAGACTTAAATAACTTGCTCACACCTCAGGGAGAGGGAGAGGTGGAGAGAAAAGTGCAAGACAAAAAGTGATAGGAGGAAAGGACGAGGGCGCACCTGTTCCCAAGGCCCGAGCAGGAAGATGATACCCTGATTAAAACAAGATGTTGAATCTGGAAAACACTGATCACACAAAACACTCTTCACCTTGGCCACGGAGTCCCAAGATGTGGGTGATATTAAAGAATCATGAAGAGTCGATCCCCTCAGTTTTGTCAGGGCTGGGAAGAGCGAAGGTGTGAGAGATGGAGGGAGAAAGAATATATGGATTGAGGGAAGTGTTCCTGATAAGCGGAGCGTGAAGTAAGGTCAGGAGAGCCGCATGTGAGAGTACAGAAAGAGGAGTTCCAGTCAATGGATGGAGGAAGGGAAAGAGAAAAACACACTAACCCTACACTGATTGTTTTAACGTAGCAGCTCGACGTTTAGAATGATACAAAATTAAAATTATGCCAAATAACAGGGTGATATTGCCAGATTATCCAAGGTTTCGACGTCCCATTCTCCAATATAAGCTGAGCTGTTTTCTCAAGAAAAAAAAGGCTTCCTTGCTTGCTGTGTTGACAGGTGGCCAAGGATTTTGCTGCATGTTGTCCGACAACAGGTGAAGTTGCAGCAGTAGTGGCTGGGGGACTGGTGGTGCTCGCAGATTGTTGGGGGTGTTATCAACCATGGAAAAGGGCTGATGAATCATTTTAGTGCAGATGGTCCCCTCTTTCCCACTTTCCTTTCAATTTAAAGCAAAGAAAAGAGATAAAGTGAGACAGTCGACCACCTGTGTTACTCTCCTCTCCAAATTGTACTAAGTAATCAATTGTAGTGAAACAAGTCAGAGGGGTGGTAATTTGACAGCTGGAGGAAGTGCAGACAAACAAAGCAGAGCAAAAGAAAGAAAAACTGAGGGGGTGGAAGAGTCGAAGGTGTGTTTGCATGGATTTTTTTTTTGCAATAAATGCTCTTGTTTTAAAGTCCTGATATTGTTTGCTTTTCAGGAGAATTCTGGCTTCTTCCACTGTTGTGTGTGTGTGTGTGTGTGTGTGTTACTATACACACATACATAAATATACACCATTCACAAATGGGATCAAAGGCAGTAAACGTTGCTGCCCCTGAGTAAATGACTGACAATTTTCTAGTGTTGGTGTTGCTGCTGCTGTTGAGCCTTTTTAGCCCTGTGATCATGTTCAAATGCAGGGAAGAGGAGGGAGCAAATGGATTTTAGGATGGATAGCTCTCACATCTGCACCGCACCACTAACATCTGAATCAGCTAGACAATGAACACTGCTCTGTGACAAATGCTCACTTCTACTGAAACATGCCTTGTGTAATTTTAGTTGCAGGTGCATTCACTGAAAATTTGTACATTGCGGTTACATACATCCATTCAGCAAAGTGGGACAATTGCACAGTGCATTAACAACTTTCTTGAGACTTTTAGCACTTAAGAAGAAGCTCAGTTTGGAACCTTGACTAATGCTTTCTGATTTTGTTAGATTTAGTGTTGTTGCGCAGTGTGAATACAGAATCCAGAGTGAATTTCTAAGCCAATAAATCCTTGGGACTGCCTGGAAAAATTATACGTTTTACACTTAGTAGTTTGTACAACCAATAGTCTCCCGTAGCCAGACCTCTCTCCACAGCAGTTAGCACTGGGGAAAGGTCTGGCTCTACACATTCTGGCATAGAGGAAAAAACGTTTTGCCTGGTTTGTTTTTCTCTAAACCAATCACAATCACTGTGGGCAGTGCAAAGCCCTGCGTACTGCAATTGTGCCTCTGCAAAACAGTGTCGTGGGAAACTCGTTTCAATGAAAGAATTAGACATGCCGAAAAGATCCCTGGCATTAAAACGTTTAAATCCCCGTCATCAAAACTGCTGGCACGGAGGTTATTATTGTTGTTTCCCATCTGATGTTTTCACGTGTTAATGACCAGTTCTACAGCTCTAACCCTTTATGCTGTGCTCAACACTATGCGCCATATGCTCCCACTCTATACCTCCTTAGTCCATCCACTCCTTGAGTTAAGATCCTAGAGAGACAATTTGTGCAGCCCATTAAGGGCTGATGAATTGGATTTAGACCAGCAGACTGGTGTGAATGGAGGGTCTTTGCACACAAACTGACAGCCCCCACTCCTCGCATGCCTTTGCAAGTCTGTGAACAGCTTTGGCTCCTTGTTGGCACTTGTCTCATACACACATACAGTAACTCATTAACGTGGTCCAGAGCTCACGGCTGTGTTCACAACAGAGGCACAAGAAAAACTGGCTGTCTATCAACTGGCATCTATTCAGTGCTGTATACAGAGCTGTGCAGGGATTGTGCTGTTCTTTAAAGAGACAAAAGACACTTTAATCTCATCAATGTGGTACTGAATGACAGGGTCTAAAAGAAACATGTCCACAGATGTCAAACTCGTGTCACTCGCTAACGTGATCTCGTACATCAACTAACAGCTTTCAACGTAAGCTCAGGAATGAGGAAGGACTCAGTACTTTGCTGCTTTTTACGCAAGTTTCTCATGCTGATCTAGGTGTTAGAATAGCAAGTGATGAGGTGAGGAGGTACTGAGATGAATACTAGGTGCATGATTCAGTGTCACTTTTGTTTTTTCGTCAATTTCTTTAGCTTAGATTCATGACAACAAGCCTTGTTTACTTCCAAGTCAAACTATAAACAATGCAGAAAAATTAGAAATGACTAAATAATTCATCATCAGATGGTGCTGGTTGGTTTTTTGCTAAAAGTACACATTCCACAGGCAGTTGTCCTGAGCATATGTGAAGACGTGCTATGTTTTATTACACCACACTGATTTTTAAAAACAC
>JAQFJB010000012.1:23132237-23151942 GCA_029874875.1 Naso minor | reverse complement strand
TCAGTGGCAGTGCTAAAAACAGTGAAAACAAGCTTGTTTGGTTGACATTTCCATACAACCATGCTGATACTGTGTCTTTTACAGAGTAAAGGTTTTTCTTTTTACATCTTTTTTTTAATGAATTATAGAAACAGGTTGCAGCTCATTATAAGCTCCCTATCGTGTCACAAACAGAAGTAAACTTCCCAAAGTTAAAGCACGAGCCTGGCGTCATTTTCTTTTTTGTCATCATTCTTTTTTATCATATTGTTGACAAAATTTGTAAAAAGACCAAGACAGTATGCATTGTCTGAACAGGCGGTCTGAGTATGCCCATGCCTCCATGCCAAACAATTCTATTATCATGCAAAAACTATTCTGGATGCAAAATAAATAAATAAATGAATAAATAAATTGAATTCTAAAGATTCTATTACAGAATTTATTATAAAAATAATACTTTTTAAAATATTATTGTAAGGACGCTTTGCAGAGGGTTTTCTTTGTTTGTTTGTGTGCCCCCCAAGTCTCAGGCAAACTCCTCGGTGCCACAGGAAAAAGGATGGCAGGTAGCAGTTTCACTTCCCTTTATACTGTGCAGGGTGGACATATTTGGTAGACACAGATTGGTTGGCAACGCATATAAAAGTTGTAGAAGCGAACGTGTCCTCGTGTACTCAGGAGAGTACTAGCAGAGGGCAGAGCCTGTGTGAAACAGAACTCACGGCTAGACAAATTTCTGTTTAAATTATTAATTTTGGTCTCATAGAGGTCCTCTGTATAAAATTAAAAAAGGCTTAGATAATGCTAGCGTTATGTAGCACATTTAAACTGTACCATGACAGGCAGTGTGAGCTCTGAGAGGGTCCTGATAACAATTTGGCACATTAGCCGACACATCAGTGAAGCAGTAGGGAAAAAAACCTAAACCTTTAAAGAGGTTAAAGTTTTTACTGCTTGGCAGACTGGAGGTACGACCTGCCCATTAAGACTCTGTAACAGCCCCTCTTGGCTGCTCCTGGCCCACCATTACAGCGTCTCCCTGATCAGATGGATGCCATCTGTCTGACCGGGCTTCAGTGACAGCACTGCAGTACGCTTGTTGGCTTGCTCAGACGGACACATCCTGCCTCGTTCTTTTGCATACACATTAGCTCAACCTGTGTTTTCCCTCTTTCTCACAAACACACAGGTGCACAAAACAGGTGAATTCAGCTGTACATGCAAATATAGGGAGGAAACTGTTAGGAAATGGGAACTATCATACCGCTGGAATTAAGATGTAATGGGTAGAGGATGATCAATGGAAGTCTAGTCACTGAGCAGGGGACGTGAGATTGACCGGCCAAATTTTTCTCACTGTTCAAACACGTTTCTGCCTCCTCAGACAGGCAGCGATGTGTTTGAACAGGATCCAAACAACCACAGAAGAAAGGAATTTAATTGTCTTCACTGTCGTATTCAATCGCAAAACATTGACACAAGAATTCTGCCTGGCTCACAGTAAGATCTGAAGATTAATTAAGAGGAATTTTATGGTTCATGTTTTATACTATTAATGTTTCAATTTATACCGTGTATATGTAAGTGTATCGCGCATGTATCACTGCGAGAGTCACATTCCTCCTTTACAACAGCATAATCCCCTTTTCCTCATGAAAAGGAGTATGAGGCTGTTTTATTGCTGCTGTCCCATGTATAAGACACCTATTACTAGTGCCCTTGCAGAGAGAGCGGCGGCTCCCAGAGGGGACTTACGAGATCTGTACTGGATCCTCATCCAATTCACCTCAGGATGAGATGGCATGTTCACGAGAGCCTGTAAGACCTTACGAGGGGCTCATATTCACCTTCCAATATCACCAATACCACTAACATTAGCACAGCGCATCACTGGCTGGAGAGTGAGAAAGAGGGCCCCTCGTCTGCAACGCTGGTGTTGGATGACATCTGTTACTCACCACTGAGGAGCTTTTTATCTCCCCAGGCTGCACAAAATCCCCCCTCCTTGATTCCAGACTGAAGAGGTACTCAAGTTAATTCCAGGTGTCTTCCTGCTATTCTGGCAGTGGGAGGTGAAACATTTATCACAGAGGCTGTTGAGTTTTTGATACTGAGAGGATAGTTTCGAACGTTAAGGAATGCTGATGCAATCAAATGTTTTGTTCAACAGGTAGGTGTGTCATATACTTTTTGGTTTTTAGTTGAAGTATTTTTATACGTTAAAGACTCAAATAATAATACAAAAGCATAAAAAGAGCACGCAATGGAGTAAATATTTACTGTTGAACTGTTTAATGAGCTAATTAAGGCTGCAATTCAAAGTTATGCATTATTAATTGATATTTAGTTATGATTAACTAAATAATTGCCTTGCTTCTAATTTGGTGTCAAATTTAGTGAACTTTAATCTGACTAATTTTCTGTAGCCCAGCATGACGTCTTACAAGGGATGCTTTTTTTTTTCTTTTTTCTTTTTTCAAATCCTTCCAACAATTGATCAGTTATCAAAATAGGCACTGTCAATTCACCAATCATTAATCAACAAGTGGTGTTGGACAAATGTTTTCCAGTATCCACAAACCTTTTGTTGTTGTTGTTGCTGCTTGTATGTGATATGTATGATTTAAGCAAAAGCAAATACAGATTTAGATCTAATTTCCTCCAGACCTGGGGCCCGAACCACCGCAGGATCCAATGACTGTTTGGAACTATGGGTGAAACTTTAACGCAACAACGACAAAAGTTTTATAGTAAGTCTCTAGCTGCATTGCTCTGATTAATAAATACCAACAAATCTGAGAAAATTAAGCGATATTCAAATTGACAAACAATAGAGAATTTAGAGAAAACAGAGACACATTGTGACTGTATTCATGAGGTCAGAGCAGGTCAAAACACTGATTGTTGAATTCTTTGGCGAGTGTTACACATCACTCTATCATAGGAGTAAAGTCTAGGCAGTTTTATTTATAAAGCGCTAAATCACAACAAAGTTGTGTCAAGATACTGTACGTATAGAGTGGGTCTAGACCACACTCTGTAATTAAATTGTTAATTCCTACATGAGCAACCACTTGGCGACAGAAGCAAGGAAAAACTTCCTTTTAACGAGCAGAAACCTCGGCCTGATCCAGACTCAGAGGTGGGCGGCTATCTGACGGCATCGATCAGGTTGAAGGACATGTTCTCCGAGAGTCCTCGCCCTTTTCAAAATTGTTTTTATGAAAGTTGTTCCCACATTGCTTTATCTTTATTTAAGATGCCTTTGTGAGCCAGAACAGCTGTTAATTTCAAGATTGATTTGACACTGTAAAGTTTATCCTGTAAAAGCAAGTTAAGAACAGTAAATGATAAGAATGCAAAATGTAGTGTAATTTAAACTGGACACAAATGTAAGTAAACAGGTTGTAACTGTAAATTACACTTGTGTTCTACTACCAAAAAAAAAAAGAAGCCAGGATGCCTGACAGGATGTCTGACAGTATTTTGTAGGCTAGAAGCTGAATGACGTCTAACACCAAGTTATCAGGAGGCTGAGGTTCAATCTAACAGAAAGGATCGAGGTTGTAAATGTGGTGACACTAAAACTCAGAAGATGCCTGAGAGAAACTTTTTCTATTTGCACATCTCTACCCAAGGCACGATAAAAGGTTACATGCACATACACAACGCAAACACACACACACACACACACACACACATACACACACATTTCGTTATACTGAATGTCAGAGCAGAGAGCAACCTATCAAAAGCACATATTCAGTCAAATTCACATTTCCAGCCTGGAATGAGTCTTGTTCAGGGGTTTCTGTTATCTTCTACACTCTGTGCCTCCTGTTCCCCTTCACAAGCTAAGTACTCCCTTTACAACCAACCTCCTTAGATATCCCTTTACCCTCTGGTGTATACCTCCAACTGCATTACACCAGGGGAACAAGTAGTCATAGCTCTCGAATATAAACCTCCTCAAGCCTGCCCCTGCTGCAGCTCTGGGTGACATTTCTCATTTGCTGAAGAGCTGAGGAAGAAAAAACAAAACAAACGACAATGCTGTCTGCCTGCCTGCCCTCTCATGTGTATCATCCAAAACTGCATAACATCACTACAGAAACATGCTGCTGCGCACAGGCCCAGTCTGGTGTGACTGCCCTGACAGGATGCATGGCTCCTCTGTATTCAAACAACTTCCCCAAAACTATGTGTCATGTCAGACTGACACTCCATCATGTATAGGAACTATGGTCATGCTAACAGCACGTAGGTGTGAACGTCCCGCAATCAGAGAGAAGATTAAGGTGTGGAAGTGTAAATTACAGAAGCATTTTGCTGCCATGCCATAAAAAAATTGGATCAATATTACGATTTAACGTGATAGGTTTATTGTTCTAAAAATAAAAGTTTGATGTTACAATATGATATTTTCACATCATTTCAACATTCAAACTTATCACGTTATAACGTGATACATTTATTGTCATTACAATATGCTATTTACATTGTTAAAACATGAAACTTATCATGTGATAACATGAAAAAAAATAATTGAAGTAAACTTACCATGTTATAATGTGAAACATTTATTGTTATAACAATATAGTATTTATATTGTTAAAACATAAAACTTAGCATGTTATTACGTGATAATTTACTGTCATAACAAGAAACTTTACAAGTGTAATATAATAATAATAAATTAGCACGTTATATAGTGATAAGTCTATTGTTATAATGATAAATTATGACATTATAACATGATAATGTTATTGTGGTAACAACACATTATCACATTATAACAAGAAATGATCACAAGATAAAGTGATAAGTTTATTGTTATAACAAGAAATCATCAAGTTATAATGTGATAAGTTTCACATTCTAACAATATAAATAGTATATTGTTATAACAATAAAAGTTTGATAGTATTATGTTTATTGCTGTAACTGTAAAACTGTCAAGTTAAAACGTGACACTGATCTATTTTTATTTTTATGGCATGGCAGCAATACGCTTCCGTAGTAAATGATTCAAAATGTGAATGAATTATACTGGTGAGTGTGACTAATGAGAGTGCTGAGACGGAGCCAGTTTCTTCCTTTTCTGCTAGCTCTGCCTGACATTCATCCTGTCAAAGAAAAAGAGAAAAAGTAAGGTAGACTCAACTTAATGTATCACAGAACATTTCTCTATTTTATTCATAGTTGGATCAAAGACTTGTGCTTTGGTTGCACCTAAGAGAAGGGGGGGAGCAGTGTTGAGATGCAGCTCCATGCGAGGCTTGCACTCAGCAAAACAGAGGAAGAGGTGGAATGTAATATGAAGAGCTAATATACAGTAAGTGAGCCAGAGGTACTTCCCTTTTCAGCAGAACATCACACTCTTACTGCGCTTCTTTACATCTGAGAGTGAAACTAAAGCCCTTGATCCTGACAAGAGCAGAGCACATTGGCTCAGCGCTGAGAGGACTTTTCATTACACGCTTACACCAAGTCACACATATTTACATCAACATAGTCATCAATGGGAAAAAATGGCTTTTAAGAGAAGGAAAAAGCAGCATTTAGCTTGTCTGAGTAAATCCATTTTACAGCATACAATAGGTAAAAAAAAAAAAAAAAAACAGCATCTGAGGATTAAACATGAATGCCCACTCCATTGATTTTCCAGCTATCACATTTGCTGTGTTTTGGGCAGTATGCATTAACCTGCACAGATGCCTTTGAGTCAGACACTGTGCGCAGACATGCTGCTGCAGCTCCCTCATGCCTCCCCTTTGTGGATGTGAGGAATGAAATAATTTGGTATCCTGACTTAGCCTGAATCTTGCTCAGCGGCAAGATTATAAAAACTGATGTTTTTGTTTGTCTTTCATGAACGAACTTAAGCTCAGAGGCCTTGATGCAGATTCAACTCCACAAGGACAGAGAAAGAAAATATTATGATAAAAGATGAGGTGAGGGATCCAGTTATACATCAGTACAGTTCCAGCACTCTTTATTTAGCATGCATGTGCGCCTTGCAGTTTATGCCTCGGAGACAACTGAAATCCACAAGGACGAGGAAGAGATGTTATGATCAAAGATGGCATGCGGAAAGGTATTCAGCTCTATCAGCTCAGTTCCAATAACACTCTTATTTTGTACACATGTATGCCAGCCTTATACTTTGGTTGATGCCTTCAGGGAAAAGGTTAAACAAGTTCCTTGGAGCAGGCATTCATCATCACTTAAAGTCAACTCTAAAAACTTACAGAAAGCAGGTCAAAAGGTCTTTTTGTGAGAAAAGCTCAATAGCTTTTACGATTTAAACATCTGAGACGTGAGATGAGGAAGAAAAAATCCTACACAGCCTGTCTGGCTGCCTGAGGTTCTAAATATTATTTCCTTGCAAATACACACTGCCAGCTTTGCTCAGTTTCCCAAGATAATTGAAGTTAAACATGTCTTTCTTGGCAAGTACACAGAGGAAACTGACATATAGAGGAGTTTGTGAGTAAAAGAATTAGAGTGGGATAAGACCCACGGCAGATGAGCTGTGCAGCTAATAGGCAGACGAGTTGTCCAGAAAACGGGGACAATAAGGAGGATAAAAGTGAGGGGAGAGACAGTGTGCAGGAGAGAAAACTCCTCTGGGTCATTAGGCTACAGACAGACACATGCAGGTGCCACCTCATCCTTCATTCTCTCACTCCGCTGTCCAGCAGGCGCAGAGCAGGAAGGTATGAGGGCATTGAGCCATGCTCAGTGAACCTGACATGTGCTGGAGATACTGTGGCAAATGAAGATACATTGCAGGGCCAGTGGATACTAATTGTCCCACCACATTTTCAGCAGTCCGTCACCCTTCTCCCTGTGTACAGTGCAAGTGACTGGCACATTTTATACAAGATACACAATAGTGTGAAAACCACAACAAGATATTCTGTCTGTTTATTCAGGTGTTTGTGCCCATCTCATGTGTCATATTCTGTATCGCAGTGATGAAGAGTTAACTGTGACATCTCAACCAAAGTTCCATTATTAGACGTCTGCTGTCAGATAAAGCTGTGATAAGACAATACGGTCCTGCCTCGGCACAGCAGCCGCACAGATTCATCCAGACACATCAGACAAGACAAATAGACCTCAGCTAATGCTGACAGAGCACCTCGGGTGGATAATTTAGACAGACTTTCAATCATTCCTCTGACAAGTAGGGACATATTCAAGCAAGAGGATTTCAGTTTCCATAATTCCTAACCCCATAATCAATTTTCGTCCCCTGTCAGGGCTTGAATGAATGATTCGATAGACCGAATTGAAAAAGCAAGTCACCTTGGCAACAAATTAAATATGCATCCCAAAGTTCTCATTTCTGGGAGTGTGAAAACTATTTTGAAACAAAGGTGTAAAGAACAATTTAGATATTTGACGTCATTTGCGATATATTTTACGGTATTGAACATCGAACAGCTGTGAAGGCATTTTCTGGCTTTGGTTTTGAAAAGATAATGCGAGGCCGTGGCAGAGGAGGTGACGTGCGTTGCGACGTGAAGTGGTGGAGAGGTTATCACAGGTTTATGGGCATGATGTAGGCATGCACACAGCCCTTTAATATACAGACATGGAGGACTTAGTTTCAAAGAAGAACGTCAGCTCGTCAATTTGGCAATATTTCAAGTTCAAAGCAGCGTTGTACGTGTTGGTGCGAAGGGAATGCAAGTAAAGACATGAACAACATATCAATCTCTCACTCCGTTATTTATTCATGGGGTTAAGCTACTACCCCCTGACGAAAGTACTGTGTATTGCCATATTAAAGGCGGAACAATATCATGATATTACATTACAGATATCGCCCAAGAATATGTGAAAGAAGTCCAATTTCACTTCCACCTCTGTCACCTGAGACACAATGATTAGTCGTACTGAAAGAATCACGTTAAATAGATAGTTCACCCAAAAATGAAAATTCAGTCATTATCTCAACGCTCATACAGATGGAAGGGTGTGTGAAGTTTTTTAGTTTACAAAATACTGTTGTTTCAGAGGAAGAAGGTTTGCAGTTATCTCCTGAACAACTGAAGCAAATGGTGACCAAGATTCATACATAAATAAAATGAATAATAAAACTATAAAACGCCTCCATACTGCTCACGCAAAGTAATCCAAGTGTCCAAAAGCAATAATATGCCACGTTGTTTTAAAGAGCGTCAAAGACTCGTAGATTCTAATATGGGAGCCTCTTCACGGCATACATGTAAGGCTAAAAACATGGTGTCAGTGATGTTTTTTTAAAGCAACATTGCACATCAGTGATTCTGGACACTTGCATTAGTTTGCATGAGCAGTATGGAGATATTTCATGCTTTTATTATGCATTTTATTTACATTTAAATCCTGGTCACCATTTGCTTCACTTGTTTGGGAGATAAGTGCAAACCTTTTTCCTCTGAAACAACAACAGCATTTGCGGACTAAAAAAATTCACCCCACCCTTTCATCCGTATGAGTAGATAATGACTGAATTGTGAACTATCCCTTAAACTTGTGAAGAAGCTCACAGGAGACCCCATCCTGATTTGTTACACTGCCTGCCCCGAATATGTAGCAGAGACACTAAGTGGTAGCTCCAGCAAAAAGTGTTGCCAGATCTGTACCGGTGGACATATTTCTATGGTCTCACGATATATACCCTCTTACCCAAAACCTTTTAAGAGGGTCAAGTGGCTGGAAGAAATATAGATATGAACTTTAAACCACTTGGCCACTTGGAGCTGCAGAAATGGGCTTTAAACACAAAACTGATGCATTATAACCGCTTCACCTGATATGCAACAGGTTCCCTGTTCACATCCATCAAATATGGAGCCGCATTAGCATTCATTTAGAGTAGTGTCTGTGTGCACCTAATTAATGTAAGCACAATATTAACTCTGCACGTCTGGTTTTGGCCTAAAAAAGAAACTCCTGAAGAAAATATCATTAGTTTGTTTTTTTTTTCTTCTTTTTTGATCAAACACTTCACTATGTTCATCAGCTGGAGGCTAAACATTTGGTACAGGGCATAAGTGGGTTCAGAGCTTTTTTTGCTGGAAGCAGCTGAATGTTGTGGATTAAAATAATAATAATAATAATAATAACATTAGCATGAGAGCCCTGACACAAAGTAACAAACTGTGCATGGGTTTGTCACCATAAGCAAACCCTTTTACCTATGTCAGATTATTAGTTGTTCATATATAAAAATCCAAGTAGAAATATAGATTTTTAACTATTTTTTAAAGGCGAAAATGTCAGCAAATGTGGAACTGATCAATCCACAAATAAAAGCTAAAATTCAAAATCAATGATTCCACCTGTGTCAAAAGAGGTGCAGCAAGAGAAGAAAAAAACATGGCTAAAACACTGACTTGCTCCTGTGACTCAACTACCAGCTGTTGACTGTCTATTTACTCAATTTTACAAAAGTTCATTGGGAAAAAAAACAGCAAAGAGAACCCATTTTTAAAAGTAAATTAGCAGTATGTTGAGACAACCTCATTTGACTGCCACTGGGTAAATGAGTTGCTGGGGCAAAGTGAGTCCTCTGCAAACAAAACAGTCAATGAGCAACATTTGTTCCCCGCAGCGGCTCTAAATGATGACACGACGTAGCAATGCTGCATCACAATTACCTGGCAGTGTGTGTCTCTTTGCTCCATTAACATAAACAAGTTACTTCACTTAAGCAGGATGCAACTAAAGGGCATGAGGGGCCATGAGGGGATAGTAAAGTCCTATGAGATACTGTAAGAACAAAGTTGCTGAGGATCTATGATACAGTAACTTCTGCTGCCCTGCTTAGTTTAAAAAATGGATGTGCTGCTTACGATGAAATGAATCAAACCAGACAGACAAAAGAACACAGAGAGGACTATTAAAATAGACAGCTGAAAATAGACTTACTGTGAAACACAGACGAGTATCCCAAGGTGTTGCAAGACAGATGGGTTGTTTGAACACGCTTTGCACTGTGTGACTGGGTTGTCTATCTTCATATTCTTCTGTTTATTGAAAATAATTGAGGAATGATTCCCACATGTTAAATAGCACCTGTGCGGTCTCTGAGACAATCATTTGACATTAGAGAAGAATAGGATCTAATCTACAACCATCTAATCTCACTCGAGGCAGGAAAGAAATGCACCAGAGTATGAGCAGCTTAAGACTTGAAATAAGAAAGACCGCTGAGAAAATAAATGCTGATGACATGGCAATATTTCCACAGGTGAATCAGGATGTTTGCAGAAACAGAAGATGAACCAGTGGGAGAAACAGATTATTTCTCACTGGCTCATTCACAGCTATAAGTGGCACTCGAAATGCAGACTGCTCACATTTTGCTATACATCACCAATACAAAGAAATTAGATGGTACAGCTGTGGGGTTGTACTGTGAAAATCATGAACAGACAAATAAAATCCTAATGTATCTATTGCTAAACCTCCCCTTTAATCGCATCTTAGCAACTGTAACTAGGCAGGACAGGCCTGTCAAGTTTTAAGTCTCTGAACATAAGCAAGCCGTGGGCATGGGTCTCCTATAAAACTATGCTAACTGTATTTTTGTCTCACTGCAAACGTTAGCAAACTACGTAACTTACTGCCGACAGCAATAACCTTGCAATATTTCTTAATGCACAGGGAGTGTCAGTAGCTCATAGTTTGGGGTTAATGTAAGGAAATACCTCTTCAGGACCAAAACACCCACTGTGCGTGGGCTATATTTTTGGTTTTAGAGTAACAACATCTATTTAAGTGCATTTTACAGGGTTCTTGTCTTAAAACAAATCATGTAGAAACTTTAAAAGAACTTTTCATCCAAAGGTTTTTGAGCATTTGCTCTTGTTAGCCAGCCACAGCTAGCAGATTGAATAAGCCAGCAATGGGTGTCAGTTTAGAATACAAAAGCCAAGATATTCTGCCAGGAATAGGAATCCTAATTTTATTTACCCATGTGAGAAACAAATGGCCAACTACTTCAAATATGATTTTATAATTTGCACATCTGCCACTTTTAATATCGAAAAGTGATGAGAATATGCTATAGAATGGAAGGGCAGCGTCGGGCTTAGCAAATGGTTAGTTAAATGGCAGCATGCGATGAAACAAGAAAGAATGTATCCTCTGTTCTCCTTTCACCTCTCAGGAAATATCAAAGTAAATATCTGATTATGTGTAGAGGGAAAAAAAAGGCACACAGGCCATAGAAAGTGCCAATTCAACCTCCACTCCTCCCTCCCCTTTTGCCGGCCATAAAAACGCAGTGTAATAGGATTCCTAAGCTTTTCCAGTGACTGCTTCCACTATCACACAGGCATTTAAGTGCACTAATCCATGACAAATTGTCTCATCTGATCCATGACAAATCGTCTGAGGGGCCGATAGAGACGAGGAGATGGAGGGGTGGTGGGTGGTGTGTGTGGAGGGGGCAGAGGATGGAGGCTGGGGGAGAGGCCAAGCGAAGAGAGAGTGACGCTCGGCACCTGAATGATCAGGCAGTTATTGCCTAGGTTTTAGAAAGGTTGCTTTCATTACCTCGGAGGGCATGCTGTGTGATAGAAAGTGGGATCACATAGCGCTGATGAGCTCTCTACCTAAGCCCACAGTTTTCAAAGCAATTATAATCCCATGTGGAGGTACATTAGAGGATTTTAGTTCCTCTGTTGGCAAAAGACAGGATTTGTAGATGCCATGTTCAAAAAATAAATGCTTGTAATTAAATTAGTCATTAATAATTTATGATTTTCATCACCTTACAGTTTAATTTGCTCTTAAGGAGGTGATGTAGGCCACATAATACACACAGATGTGAATATTTTGGCAGACAAAATAGCTTAAAACATGGATGGAAACATGCTTACTGAAACCATATAAAAGGCTAATTCACAACCTTTGACTGTTATGACTTGAATGCGTTTCATGTCTTGTGTGAGTATGACTTCAGCTACGTCTGGCGATATATTTCAGATAAAGCTCCAGTTAATTGGAAATTTCTGGTGCAACTGGGGACAAAACCATGAACCCCAAATTTAAAACAGCTTATTTTTGGGAATGTGATTAAGGATTAGAGTTAAAGTAAGTCTCTGGGAAATAAATGTAAGGTTACGTAATTTACTCAAATGGTACTTAAGTGTGTGCATGTGTGTGCGTCTGTGTGTGTGTGTGTATTAGGGATGGGCATGATTAATCAATGATCAATAATTGATGGTTAAACGAGAAGATCAGTTGTATGCACGTTAAGCTTTATAATAAGGATATTTACGATCATGTACAATATTCTACAGCATTTTTATGACAGTCCTGAGAGCTAGACCTCATTGCTGATGTCACCGCTAGCTGGAAACAACTAAGGAGCATGTCACTCAGACAAACCCTCAAAAAATACAATAAATGCTCATTTTCAAAAAGACGTGAAACTTGCTGAATGTTCAGTGGTGTCCTCTCATGTAGGGACACTAAAACACAAAGCTTAACGTGGATATATAACCCAAAAGTGGCTCTTTCGCCTCACGAAACAAATAAACAAGTGTTGGTACATGAGAGGAAAGCACTAAACATTCAGCGAGTTTCACATCTTTTAAACAAATGTGTTATTGCATTTTTTGATGGATTGTCTGAGTGCACATGCTCCTCAGTTGTTTTCAGCTAGTGGTGACATCAGCGACAAGCTCCAGCTCTCAGGACTGCACTGTTCATCATAATAATGCTGCAGAACACCGTACATGATCGTAAACATCCTAATTTAAGCCTTAAGGTGCAAAAAAACAAACTTCTCCTTTGAGGACTTTTTCGAAGACATGAAATTTCTATTGATGAAATGTGACGTAACATAAACACAGGTTGTGTTGTGTAGTGTGAGTCTTGAAGCGATGCAATGAATTTCACTATGTGGAAGCAATGAGACATCTCACAAAAGGGGGGAGATACTACTTTTAGGAGACAAAGAAAACAGAAATAAAGTTACTCAGCCACATATTAGCTGCCGTCATGGCTGCTGCGGATATCGAACGTAAACAGGAAGAGGTCGAGGCGAACTTTGGTGTGGTACTATTTCGAACTAAAAAATGACAAAGTTCATTGTAAACACCATGAAGCCGTGCATAAGCATAACATGACAATGACGCACCACTTGAACAATATAACGTTACGTCTGACGCTGTTAACGTTAATGAACCCTTCTCTCAACCTACCATCACCTCGCACTGAGGAGCCGCAATGCACAACCGTAAATCATGTTTTTTGATTAAGTTATTATTTATTAGAGCAGCACTGTGGCTAAGTGGTTAGCACTGTTGCCTCATAGCAAGAAGGTCCTGGGTTCAAATTCAGGGCCTCTCATCTAACACCAAGAGGGTTCTGGGTTCGTTACCCGGCTGGGCTTGGACTGTGTGGAGTTTGCATGTTCTCTCCGTGGGTTTCCTCCCACCATCAAAACATGTATTAGGTTATGTGGCGGCGTGCTCAGTCACAGCAGCTCAGGACTAACCCTCCACTCTAACCTTGTAACTTTGTTGTACAATTCACTGTATAATGACAATAAAGCTACTTTACTCTTACCTTATCATTTGATATGACTGTTTTTTTTAAATCATTTTTAACAGGCTCAGTTGTGTTTAAGAGCTTCTTAGCACCGGAGACTCACGCTCGGCTGCTTTTGCATCACGTGCGCATCTCTTTTTGTTTAAGTTTAACTGTTGAACTTTAACTGCCTTGTCTAAGAGGATTGTTGTTGGACTATAATTTCACCTTGGAATACAGATTTAATTGAAGAAAAATGCTCTGTGTTTTGGATTTTCCTCCATAGGCATTTTTAATGTAAAAAAAAAAAAAAATCATTAAATCAATAATTGATCATTAACAAACAAAAACCATAAACACAGGTCTTTACGGTTTGTGTTGTATGTTACTGTGAGCCAAAGCAGCCAGTCAGATCAAACAAACCTGCATCCACTTACATCCACTTACTCTTATATGACTCAGGCGTCATCCATTCAAGTGACTGTAATTTAATTGAATTTTCTTTTACCATCACTCGCTTTACCTCACTCTAATTAGTCCCCACAGTTTAATGAGGAGGTAAATAAAACTGATTTAATGGCAAAACACAAACGCGGCGAACCTACATATAGAAAGCTGTTTCTGTGGGTAGTATAGATGGATTTGCTGTTCATAAAAGCTCTTACAGCTCCACACAAGCGAAGCGGTGAGATTACCACTTTGAAGATGAATATGTAAAAAGGAAAGGAAAAATGCATGTTCACTCCTGTGTGTTCACTCCTGTGTTCCCACCTCTAACACAGAGGAGTCTATGGAAATCAGTTCCGGGCAGAAATCGGTGTGTGCATTCAGTCTGTGACCCAGTGAAGCTTGTTTTTTTACAGTTTCAAAACACTGCCACAAAAATCATCTGTCTTCTAAAGCAGCCATCCGTTAAGCAAAGGAAAGAAAGACTTTTTAAAAAAAAAAAAATCAATTTGCACTGTCTGTATGTATAGCTTTCAGACTTTACCCCGTCCTCATTTACCAAAAGACAGCTATCCTAAGTCAAGTTCAAGGTTTATTTCAAAACCCTGGATCTTGTCAGATTTTTCTTCCCCCCAGAAAACCCCAATCCTCAGATCTCAAGCTAAAAAACTGGGGCTTCAGTAGACACATAACGCTTAAGCTGAGCATCACAGTATTTTGACAAGATGTGCTCTTAAAGCCGAAGATGCATTTCTCAATTACAAAATCACATTGTTGCTCTTGTTTGGCCATATGATGCATCTTGGCTTATCAAAGTAATTGCATGTTTTCTAAACCGAGCGAGCATCACAGCCCATTAAACAATGAGCTCATTAAACTGGCTTCCAATCATCTGTGATTTGACTTTACAAGACATTTTAAATCAGCGCAGAAAACATAGCAGCATAATCACTGCATTAGTGATCAACCTTTAACTCATTTTGTGTGGTCAATCAGGATGTAACGGCATCAAAAACGTACACGACAATAATACCTCTGAATCAGGTCCACAGAATGATATTTATTGCGGTATTTAAAAATTGGAAAAGACAAATCAAGATTTGGAAAAAATGGCACTTATTATTATTAATTTTTTTTTGGTAATTATTTTCCACTTACATTGCTTCGTTTCCTAAAGAGGCATGTGCAAATAATTGTCATATTTAGTGTCTAAATCATTGAACAACGATTTCTAAATGACCCAGCTCAAACACCGTGCTCTTTTCTTTATTCTGCAATCATAAGTTGACTGACAGTCATTCCTACTAGTAACAACTTTTGGGCCATTTCATGAGCTACACAAGCATTTTTCTTTGTTTCCTTCTTCCTCTCCCTTCTTCTGTGAGCTAACTGAGTGTGTTTGAAAAGTTTTCCACACAATTCAGCAGGTTTCACGCTAGCGATTTTTTTCTCTTTTTTTTTTATCACAGCTGCGCACTGCCACTGAGGAGAAAGTGAAACTAAACTCTGGTTGGCTTATTCCATTTCCATTTCTTCAGCGCATCTTAGTTTAATTCAACACTGAAGTTTGAGAGAACGCTTCGCACATGCGATCTCTTTCATTGCAACCTGCCTCTGTCGAAAGCGTTACAGAGCGTGACTTGGATTGTTTCGTCCTCAGCGAGCGACGAGGAAAGAGGCGCAGTGGTTGACGGTCTCTGTGTTTCCAGTTCCCTCTGCTCTGCTCCACTGCGGCTGAAACAAAACTACACTTTTTGCAAAGAAGACGTATCTTTTGATACTGTCACATGTTCACAATGGTACCGAGGCACTTTTCACTTATCGCGATAATGCGAAATTACCACTACCGATACACCCCTCATGGTCAATCGTGTATAACATTTTTCGTGTAAGTTCAATCACATTTTTATATCAGCCTCTCATTTTGACTTTCTTTCTAATACACAGATGAACAGAAGCTAACTAACATAAAGGCTTTAATACAATGTGGAGCAAAGTTCTGCGACAGCGCCTTGTCATCTTGGCTGACAAAAAAACGGTCAAACAAAACGTCAGCAACAGACCGCAATCAAAGCGTGATGGGCTGCTAGAATTAGTCTTGCAGCTTCACCTGGAACAAGAATCATGTTGTTCTTTCAGATCTGAGACTCTCTTAAACTGCCCTGTCAAAGTCATAATAAAACAAAGCAGCAGCTCAAGTGTTGTTAGATTCACATCGCCCCTCTGGGTATTGAAACATTACATAAACATGACTACTATATGATACTTCAGCTTAACAAGGGTAAGCAAATAGAAGCACACTGAACAGACACTGCATAATGGAGCATTTTCATTTTAACTTGAGACAACGCCAAACCTACAGTAGCTTTTGCCAGCAACACAAGGACGATGGAAATTGGTTACACTTTCACTTTGACTTGTGATGGAGTCCAATCCTATGTGCTGTCAAGAATGGCCTGGTTTGTGCAGCAGCACTCCTGGCAGTGAGCACTTGTGCTCACTGTGTTGGCAGGTGGGGAGAACGCCGAGCCGGGCTTGTGTGTGTCATGTCACATTCAGCTCATCTGTCAATGTAGTGGATTATTTCTTGAGAGACCAGAATTGGCTGCCTAAAATCAGGCCGCCATCAATCTTCAGCCACACGAGCAGGACGCAGGGGAGGCTGTGTGGAGCGGAGGCTCATGGGAAAGACAGTGGCATCGCTTCCTGAGCTGGTGACGAAGCAGTCAGGCTACTTGTTACTCAATCTCCGCCTCAGCGGTGACTGCGTCTTTACTCATGGAAAACATTGGCAAAAAAATAAATAAATGCAATCTTCAAACTTTATCTCAGTAGACATTTTCTGAAGGCACTGTCAGTTCCCTGTTGCAAAAGGCAGATGAGCCGATTTCTCAAGCATTGTTAGATCCTTTAACAGGCTGGTGGATTACATTTGCACATCACACGACCTTCACTCCCTCTCCTAAGATACCAGCACAGCCCCTTGTCTGTGCATCTTTATCTATGAAGGCTGATTAGTGAGTTTTTGTACCACTAAGTCTCTCAGACACTTAGCAAGGCTGCATGCCAAGATCTACAAAAATGTATCTCAGGATAAGGTTTCTTACACAACACAAACCTCCTATTTCACTCCGCTAATGACTGCCCAGAAGGTGAAACAGTAGCACAGCACATCACATTGGAAGGTCTATCTTGTCATCAAGCAATTTTAAAGATAATTAATCAACAATCTCAGCAAATTGATAGCATGTGTTCTTCTAAGATAAAACACTGTCTATTAATCTGTTTATCAGCTCTGACATCTTGAATCCTATATGCAATTCTCATGCTTCATTAAAAAAAAAAACCTATTTTGCAACATAATTTTCTGTAAGGCAGACAGTATGTCACACATCTTTTCATCATCCTTTAGAAACACAAAGATTATTTGATTACAGAAAAACAACATAGCATGAAAGCCAATGGATTTTTCAAGGCAAGACATCTCTTTTCTTGCTTCGTCCTACATAGCGATATCTATTTATATCTGAGGGTTCTGGCCTCAATGAAACCAGAGAGCTTCTCAAATTATAAAATCAATTCTAATTCAAATATTCATCATGGCATTTCAATTCTGAGAGAGCAGTTCTGGTTAGATCGGTTAACGCCACTCCACGGCTGAGTAAGATTGATGTCAGCTTAATCCTCTTAAAAAATACATGATATACAGTGAATTGTACAGTTGCCGAGCAGCAGAGAAAACTCACATGCACAGAGAGATGTTTTTTCTTTGAGCGCCCAGTTGTGATAGACCATTATCCCTGGGAAGCCGGCTGATTAGGACAGCAAAATATCATAACATATCCTCACATTATGATTGTCAGCACCAATTATGGGTGTCATCCATCAGAGTTTGTTTGATTTTTAAAGTTTTCTGGGGAGCACTTGTGTTAAAATAACACTGGATTCCTCAGTCTGGCCTCTCTTTTGAGCACCTTTTGGTGATGTTATTAAAAATTGACTGTCCTAGCCCAAATCAGTCTGAACCAGGGCTTCCCAAACTTTTCAGCTTGCAACCTTTAAAATAACTGTGCCAGAGACGGGGGACCCCCATCGACCATAAAGGTGGCATATAGCGTTGTGCATAGCCACGCACATGTATTATTAGGCCTATGCAAAAACAAACACAAACAGCCATCATGTTATTTTTAATGTAATTTAAGAAAGAATATGACAAAGAATACAACCAGAATTTATACAATAATAGGTCAAATATGCAATTTGAAACTATTTAAAAAATCTATCCCTAACCTTCTAACCCTAATCCAGGGGTCAACAACCCTTTCTATCAAAAAACTACTTGCCAAAAAAAAATCTGTCTGGAGCTACAAAACATATTTGAGCTTAAGTAAACTAATTTCAATTAAATTTTGACTAAAGTCAAATTAAGTTTGATTTAATCATCAGCCGTGTAGCAATCAGCCGGCAGGCTCAATCATAAAACATTACATCAGCTCACGCTCATTCAATTCATTGAAAATATCACAATTTAAGAGCACGGATACTATTTTATGTGACTATGCATTTTTACAGTCTAAGAATGGAAAAATGACTCTAGGACGGCATTTCTCTGTGCTGTTTCTTAGGGCTCTCTGTCTGTTTCAGATGTGTCCTTGATTCAACTGATCAGGTGCGTTGGAGCGGAGAGCAGAGATACATCTAAAACATGCAAGTTGAAAAACACTGTTCTAGCCTTATAGCAAAGATATAGTTATTAAAGAATATAATCATAATTAATTTCTGTGAAATTTTTGTCAAAGCCACAGAGAGCCACTGCAGAGGGACAAAAGAGCTGCAACCCTAACCCTAACACCCCCTGTCCCAAGGAGGGTCCGAACCCCCACTTTGGGAACCACCGGATACAACTTAAATTAATTCTGATATTTCAAAAGATCAAATCAACAGCGCTTGTTGATTATCCATCTCTACAGTGTAATGCGTCCTCTCAGACATGGCGTGTACAGAACACAGCACCAGAATCCCTACAAGACCCCTGGAAATGCCACAATAATGGCCTCAGTGAGAAAATAGTGTGTAAAGTGGGAGCATGTGTATGTCAGTAACCTCCTCAGTGTTGTGTATGCAGCATGTGTGTGAGCTGATCTGTCTGACAGGAAGCCTTCAAGAGAACTCTCAGCCATAACTATCCTTTGCCTGGATGACTCCTCCAGATCTATGCTATGGTTGGTTGGGGGTTGGAGGGTGGGGGGCTCTTATTTTTTTCCCCCTTTTCCCCTTTGGGACCACTGCATTATTCAAGAGACACTTACTGAGCCTTGCACTTCCATGTACATCTTTGGCACCAAGCTCCACTTGCCAAACAGTCAAAAAAAAACAGAAGAAGAAAAAAAAAACAGAGAAACTGGAAGCCAGCCTTTAAAAATTCATTCAGAGCTCTCTGTCGCTCATCCCTCACCCTCTTGTTCCAATTAATGGGACCGGGATACTTTGAGAACTTTTTATCTATCGTGGCTGGGATTTTCATGTGTCAGCTGATCCACAGTTAAAGTGAGCCAATTCTCCGACATACAGCTAAAAGTCACCGATGTTCAACACAAGCATGGAGAATTCAACGCCGGATTTTTTTCTTTTTCTTTTTTTTTTTTTTTCTGTCGCTGTGCTTCAATTACTTCCTTTTCGCCTGGCAATGCAGCACACACAAAGAGAACCAAGCAAGAGATAGCATCAGTGTTTG
>JAQFJB010000012.1:23121395-23132137 GCA_029874875.1 Naso minor | reverse complement strand
TTGGTTTCTGGAGAGCGTCACACTCTGTATGAGGGTTCAGCATGGGAGTCACACTCATTGTTTGAAGCTTAAAGAAAGCCTTTGCTCTAGAAAAACCTTCGCCTTACTTGTAATGCTCCCACATACACCATAAGCAATTCTGGTAAGCTTTTCCATAATCAGAGAATTAGATCCGCCTCGGCGTCTACCCTCCCCTAATGCCCCTACGGTGCAGACGGTATCGGGCTTAATTGCCAAACGTTTCCAGTGCAAAAGAGGGAAACATAATTGTCATTTCCATCTAAGCCACAGTGATCAAAGCTCCCCTGGCTAGCAGCACAGTAATAGGGATTTTTGCCTAAAGCTTGTCCTACTCGTAACAGTCTGGTAGTGAGATTCAGGAAGTAGTAGTCAAGAATTCCTCGCAGCACACACACACACACACACACACACAAATCGTCCACATACCAGCTACTGTATAGTCTGTTTGAAAATGCACTTTGTGTAATAATGTTTCAACAGCAATGTGCAGCTCAGCCAGTCTCACAACATATTTCTAACATTATTAGCACAAAATGCATACAGGCCGCCCGATGAGACCATGAGGTAATATCAGCGTATAACCTGCAATTTGAAGCACAATTAGCAGTCCTGCCGTTTGCTTATCCTGTATGACTGCGAGCACGGTGAATCATCATGTTACAGTGCAGCACTGTGGCAAATCATTGTGACATACAGCAGCAGTCTTTTCTGCTTTTAGAACAGCCAAAATTGAGAAGCTCCTGCCCCATTGTGAGGGCAACATCTCACATGCCAACGCTGTGTCGTGAAGCCGAAGGCTGACCAAGAGTTCACATACCTAAGGTGAGGATGTCGGTGCGACCAGGCCGGGTCACATGGTGCTGCTGGATGGTCTGGTAGAGTGTGGCCTGGCACAACAGCAGGAAGCCGAGGCTAATCCACATGGCCAACAACCAGGACATGGTAAGGCCGAGTCTGCAGGACGGCACACAGCGGGGAGGAAGCAACAGGGAAACATTGACAAAGGTGTGTTACAGCTGGTCTCCATACATATTTATACACACACATTGTGTTTGCTTAAATGCTCCAAACAAAAGAATACAGTCATACTGATATATCCTCTGAAAGATTCAAACCAATATGTTTGCTAGTATGATTTATTCAAAAGGTATGTGCATGGGTGTTATCTTATATTGTAATGATACTGAGCGAAAAAAGAGGAGATCAAGGCTTGAAGGAAAAACACTCTGCAGACAAAACACTCAAAAAAGAAAAGATCAAACAGACAATCTTGCCAATCTGTTTTGTCCAAACTATAGTCTGAAAAGGAACCGTGCCACACAAAAATAATGAGGTGCAGGAAAAGGAAAATAACCTGCTGCCATCTCTTTGTCAGACTCTATAATTGTATGTTGAAATATGTCAAGTCTTTACGGCAGCAACACTGAAGCCTTGAATATTCTAAAAGTTTAGAACAGACAGCATTTCTGAGCACAAACATCCCTTTGCAGATTTCGTTCAGCGGCTGCCTAATGGCTGCTGAGGGCCAGCATATGGAGACACGCCTAAGCCCTCATTGAATAATTAGGCTCTCCTCCTTTCCAGGTGTTATTAGCGCTTCTCTCCGTTCAGGAGCCCAGAGTGGAAAATTTAAAAACATCACACCACCTCCTGTAAACCAATTTGTGGTTTGGTGTGTTTAGGCTCCAGGTTTTATGTCTGTCTGGAAAGATGATTAATCCTTGGGCTAATCATTTGGAGAAGAAAATATTTCACCCGAATCACTGACTGCATTTGCTTCATATTTCTCATGTTTAACTAAGTTGGGGTCTTTGAGAGTAAATCTAATGTTACAGTGTGAATCTAATTGTCTTTTAGAGTTTGACTCAAACATATATTAATGCACAAGCAGATATAAAGCAGAATATGTGCCCCAGGGAATCTGTTCAACAAATTTCATACATTTGAGTAAGGTGTCTGTACAGCTATAAATGTTGAAAAATGTCTGAGGAAAGTGCCATGACGGCAGGCCTGATCCAAGAAGTCTTTTCCAGAAGAGCATAACTGTTTGTTTGCTTCAGCTAGATCACTTTGCGTGTTGTGCATCTGATTTTAAAGCCATTAGGCTACTAAATGTCGTCCGCCTGTCCTGCGCCCTCAGTGACATTGAGCCTGCTGAATATTCAGCGAAAATTAAGCATATAATTATGAACAGCACATTGTAAATCCCCACCCCTGCACTAAATCCAACATAATCCGCGGTTTTGTGGAAATGTGAACTGGTCCCATGGGTATGTTTTCCTCTTCTTTATATAACCACACAGTATTTCTGCTCGCCAAGCTGGCTGCATATTCAGAAGGATCGTTGCGCTCGCATGGTTAGCTGCGTATTGCATAGACCCTCTGAGCTCCTCCCGGTTATCGGGAATCATTCTTGCCGAAAATGAAATATGGTTCTTACCAGCAGCGTTTTACCAGAGGCTGAAGAAACACAGCAGACTTGTAAGTAAAACGAACGAGCTCGGGCGTCATTTTAAAGCAACTTCCGAGGAAAAGAAAGCAGCTTTTAAGAACACGGAGCCAAACTCTTACACTTCGATGTGCATCCTCATTTTCTTTGCGCAAAAGAGCTTTTTAAATACATAATCGTGTTCCCTCGCTAAAAAGAAAGCAGCTTACTCTCAGTTTTTGAGTGTGTTGTCACGTTAAACGAAAGACGACAGCTGCTTTATGCGTAATTGGCGAGTCCAGCGTGAAGAAGTAAAATACGGTCGGGCGACAGAAACAGCAGACACACCTGCAGGCGCATAACCTACCGATGCACCTGCGCGCCACGTTCATTTAAGAAAATTACTGGCTTTGTTTCTGGCAGGAAGAGCTTCAGGGAATGACTCCTGAAAACATACGTGTCATATAAAAGGATTAAACCATTCAGGATGATTGAGACGATACACAATCCTGACTGACAAATACATCTCAACTGGAATTATCATACACTGAAAGTGTGTAATTCAGTCTGCACACTTTCTTCTGATTAATACAACTTATGTGATTCATTTAATTGTTTAACTTACAACGTATTCTTCAAAGAGAATATTTGAACCTGATTTTTTAAATAGATAACTGCTTTTCTTACCTCACTTGCGTACACTGTGAGCCCTGAAATATCAACTTTACTGACCATTTCTTACAAGCTGTAATTTGTTAGTATTCTTAGAGTTGTCCTTAAAAATCAAACCTCACCATCCCACCCATCCCGTCCCCAAACACCAGAGGTATTCCTCGAAAGTCCCACACCCTTACCTGAGCAGCGTGTTCAGGAGGAAAGGAGCTCAGTCAGAATCACTGTCTGCACAGCAGACTCACTTCTCTGTCTTAAATCCATCCATACTTTGAAGCCAGGGATTCCCGCCTGAAATTCCAGCACCAGATAAGCCGAACACAGCACAAAAAGGGTCTCAAATGCTCTTCTTCTCCTCAGTATTCTTTCCTTTGGACCTCCTTGCTGCTCACACAGTCACCAAAAGCAAAAACACCCAGGGGTGTAAGTCACAAACTGGCCGGGATTTGAGGGATGGGAGACTGATCATGTCACTGCTGTATCAGCCACATACGTGCAGATCTTCTCTCCTCTCTTTCCTTTAGTGTGTGCCTCTTTTCCGTCAGTAGAACTCCTGTGTTGTGATAACAGGGAGCTAATTTACCCCTCTCACTTGTCGTCTCCTTCTCACGCACGCAGCGGAAGGCTCCAGTGGAATGACTGCTCTGTCTGCTCTTGGCTGCATCCCCCCATTGAGAAGCTGCGCTGATAGTGTGAGCCTCAGTCCTCTCTCCAACGCACTAAGTAGAGAGTCTGTGTCAGAGAGGCAGAGCGAGTGTGTGAGTGTGCGTGTATGTGTGTGTGTGTGTGTGAGTGTGTGTATATGTACTACAATGTAGCCCAGCTGGAAAGAGAGAGAGCGAGAGCTGAGAGAGAGTCAGATCACATGTCTTAAAGCAAGACTGCCCACTTCTACATCAAGACTTCATCAGCAAATGAAGCATGTTTTATTAACCCTGTATTCATACATGTCAGCCTCCCGTCCACAACATCAGGAGACATCTGCGATTACAGCCTTCAGCTCACTTTCAGCGTGTCTGAGTGTGTCTGTGAGCACACGTGTGTGAGCTGGAGAGGGCGTGGAGGGAGGATGACTGAATGTGCCTCTTTTAGTCATCGCCTTGCAGCGTTTAAGGGGTGAAAGCAGAATGTGCTCCAAGCGCCGTACTTTTAATAGAAGGCAGAGTGCCACATCAGAGCTCTACAATCACCATATTATCCATTACGAGCCAGCTGTGCTCTTCCTACCTGTTTTGATGGTGATGGGTGAGGATTTGTTTTACAGTCTGCCTTTTTTGGGTGCTTCCCACCACCGAGACAAACTTGCTTCTGCAGCCTGAGAGAGCCTTTGAGCATCTCTCTGTCACTTGCTTCTGTTCTGGCTCTGAAGGAAAGACATCCATTGTCTCTTGCATGTGTTGATGTGTGTTTGTGTGGGTGTGCGCATGTGTGTTTTTCCACTGTGCCCGAGCCATGTGCGCAAGTGAAAGCAACCAGCCTTGTGTGGAGAGCGTTTTCCTTCAGCACATTTCCTTCCATATGGAGAGGCTTTCCGTTAACTCAAACTGTTAACCAGAGATTTACAGTATATGCCAATCCCACGCACCTGCCATGGCTGACTCACTCATAGTCTGACATTTCACAGAAAATGAAACCCTATGCTACTGACAACAATACACAGCTGAGGGGCTAAATAAGCTGGCAGACAGTGAGGATGGTGTTGGTACTGCGGGGGAGTACAGACAGATGATGATGAATATCCGGACAAACTTTGTCTCAGCGCTGTAACTGCACCCTGTTTTCCCTGCATGCTATAATTTGTGTGAATACAGTCTATAAACATGTCTCAGACAGCTAAGATGCAAAATTCAGCCTCCTGATTGGCTCCTGTTATCCGGTTAGTCCAGGAGGGGGAGTTTTGAAGCCTTTAGTTGCAGGTCAGCTTGCCACACCACAGGGCATCCCGGACCAGCTCTGCTCTTGCTGCTGCTCTCCACACCATGGTGTGATTTAACGGCCAGATGTGGAAAACCCAATGACGGGAGCCAACTCGCCATTTGCAGGTGTGTGAGTGACTAAACGCAGAAAAACGCAGTGAATAAAGATGGAAAATGGAAGAAGACATGTGTGGGGGGGCTTATTATTGCCTCTGTTGGATTATTCAAAGAGTGGCGTGAGCATCTAAGAGGGAGAAATAATAGCTGTAATCAGAAAACGGTTTGGCTGAAAACTGAGAGAAAAAAATAAGAGTGTCGTGACGGTTATTCCTGGATGTGTTTTAAGCCCTGTGATGATGTGTTTTTGCCTTTGGACTGCGTCCTTTGTGTTCACATAGTTTTGTAATAATCTAATGGGGAATCAGTTATAAATAGTGAGGCTGCCATCTGGATCTCTGTTGCGTAAAGCACACCACATGTTAAGTGACCAGATTCACATTAAGCAGGAAGTGCAGAGTAATTACTGCATTGATTAGTGTTTCTACACTGTCAAGCTATATTTGCACAAAATGCCTTGATTACCACTAAATAGGCTTATTTGTATTTGTGCGTAGTTGTTGATATTTCCTTTTGTGAGGCACATTAATAGCATGCACGCTTGAATTTCATTTTGTTTTCAGCCCTTAATGTTTCTATGATCTGTCCCATTGGACTGAAATGAAGGCGTGAAATGAAACAGGCCCACAAACAAGCCTCAGAGGAGAACTTAAGATTGAAGGCATCCAATTACTACACGTTCCTTTCAGCAATGTGCAGTACCGACACAAGTCCCCCGTTTGTATCTTAATTTGTTTCCTTTTGTTGATTTGTTGTGGCCTCCTATTTTGTGTTCTGCGTCAGTCTGGGCTGTGTTGGGAGAAAGGACTGGGACAACAGAATTTCACAGTAATTCTGGATTGTTGTTGTGGTCCCGCTCTTTCCTGTCTCCCTTCTCAGGGGCTTCCATCATTTCCAAACAGCTGTCGCTGCAGCCTGTGCCAAGACCCAACCACAACCGACCAATCACCGGCCAACTCTGTGTTTGGATCCGGGCAGCCCTGTTTAACAGCAGCGTTTGCCAATATCGCTTTCTTTCTTTCTCATTCTGTCGTTTTTCTTACTTTCTCTTCCACCCTCTGGCTAATAAGATTCTTCCTTTCAGAGCAGCCAACAAGCTTTAATATGCACCCGGGAGCGGCACCAAAACACCATTTTAACCCACCCGCAAGCAGCTTTCTGCTCTCTTTTATAAAAAAGAGCCCTTGTCACCTCTTATTCCTAAATACTTCACAACCTCTCACAAACCGAGCATTTCTTCATCTGATGAGGGGAGTTTAAATCCACTTTCCACAGACACTTGCTCCATAAAACATTCTTACAAAGAGAAAGGTAGAGTGACACGGAGAGGCAGAGACAGAAGGAGAGAAAGAAAATAGCAAGAGAGGAGTAAAGATTAAGGCAGGGAGAGAAAATTCATGCAGTGGCAGCTCTTGCTCAGTGGATGGTGAAGGGAAGAAGATGATTAATGAAACGAAGGAACCTGATCTGTAGAAATAATTTATTTCACATTTATCAGACGTCCCTTTTTTTCTGCTTTTGCTCGCTGTTGTTCATTACTGAAGGAACCCGGCTTTGAGGGTACTGTCGATTTGTAACAGTGGAATTTAAATGTAAGGCTAGTGGATATGCAGTTCTCCACACATGGACCTCTGAGGTTTTACCTTCAGCTTTTCTCTTCCATCAGCCAATCCCCTGAGAAAAAAAACATGTTTGCATGAACTTCAAGAAGAAGTGACACACAGTTCCACAAAAGCAAATTGTTATTTCATAGCCATAAACAAATAATTTAGACCACTGCACCCCAAATTAGTTTTTAATTTTCATCAAGAGGCAAACCTAGCTCACTTAACGCACTTCACACAGTTGACACACTTCACTACTCTGTAATTGGACTATTTTTAGGGGGTTTTCACATGAAACCTGTTTGGTTCAGTTAAGACAAGAAACAGAGATAAATTCTTATTCTCTCCCACAACCACTACTATTCTGACTGAATGAAGAGGCACTGAGTCCTCAGGTTGCTTGTGAATGTGTAGCACAATGTATTGTGATAATGTGGTTTGGGGTGATGATGATGATGATGATTATGATGATGATGATGATGATGATGACAATTACGATGTCTAGTTGATAATGGAAATTGTGTTATGATGGCAGAGATGTTGATTACATCTCTGATGTTTGTGTACTTTACTTTTTTTGTTTGTGTATATGATCAATTACTGCTACTTATTTAATTGAGTTTCCTTGTAAATCTTAGAAGTAGTTGTTGGTGGATTTTGTAGAATAAGAAATTAAAGTTGAGGTAGGCAGTTAATCTTTGGTGTCGTCGTGCTAAAATTCTGTAACAACCTTGCAGCATAGTACGTCTCCTTGGCTCTGTATTCAGACCATCACGGGGTATTTTCGGCCAATTCTGATCATTTCAGAGAGCATGTGTTCCTACTGGCTGCTCTACGCTGCACCTCTTAGCGACAGGTGACGTTGGTACGAGCTGATTGGCTGTTAAAATACATGACATGCCTTATGCTCTAAAACTCGCATCTGCCGACAATTAGTGTCCTCAAGCAACACCATCAACTGGTTTGAGTCGAGCTGAGATGGACCAGTTTACTCTGCTGCAACTTTCCATGCAACTGTTTTGTCTCTACGTGAATCTTTGGTGCAAACTAGATTTAAAAGAGGGACCGACAACAAACAAAAAAACAAAAAAAAAACGCAAGCCAGAGCAAAAACAGAGAGCAGAGGGTGCAGCAGAGTTGCTTGCCAAAGAGTCAGCTAGCTTGATTTCCACATGTTGCCTACTGATTACCACAGCCTTAAGACACTGCAGTGAGCACGGCTGTTAGATTTCCGTGTATTTTACTATGCCTTGCTCTGCTGTAGTTGTCCTCTATTGATTTAAAAATGAAAATAAAAAGTTGAAGTTGAACCGACCCTGGTGCAGGTGTGGTTTGTTTTGGGCTGGTGTAAAAGCTTTTAACCCAGCCCTGGTGTGCACCACAACAACCAAAGCGAGACCTTGCTGAAGAGGTGGTCTTGGTCTGCTTTGAAGCCAACTCTGGGGCTGTTTGTTCCTGCTGCAAAAGCAAAAACCAACAGTAGTGCCCTACATCAATAAATAACTTACCAATAAATTTGTAAAGAGGCCTTAGTCATGTACTTTTTGTTCCGCCTGAGTCTAGTCTGTGCCTGAATTCTCTCAAAAATGTTACTATTTAATGCTTTCGGGATTTGAACAACAAATTTGAATTAGGATTTTGTGTAAAAAATGATTCTTTAAAGGCAGAATTTTAATAATAAATATAATATTAGAGTTGGAAAATCTTTTTTTGAAAGGTTAAGCAAAGTTGGAAAATGCTGTGAATGCTCAGTAGCTACGTAGGAGGGACGATAACCCCAAGAAACATTGTGTTGCTTAAAGGAAAAATACACTTTGAAGGGAAGTTCTTAGTTTTTAGCCAGTTCATCCAAAATTTCTGTGTAAGACAAGAAGGTCGAAACCTTTTCCTTCTCTGTGAGTTTAGTAGGTTGCTCGATACCCACCCTGGGTGAGCATTTGGACAAATAGGCTAAATTCCTCAAAGATGCAATTTTCTTTTTATATGCTCATCCTTTACAGTTGTGTTAAGGCCTGAATTTATATCTAATAATATACTTTGTAATTATGGTTATTCTGTATTTTAAGTGCAACAAGTTTCAAATTAGAGGTTGTGCCATAGACCTGCCTGCATCATTGCAATGTTTGGGTAATAGACATTTGTAAGTTTCTTTCATGGATATGAATTAATGAAATATAAGACCTCACTACTTAATGAATTTTGCAGACTGTTTAAAAATACACTACTGCTTTTCCTTTACCAAGGGCACGCTCAAGGGGCATTACGTGGCCTGGAATGATCAATCCAGCCTCAAATACAGGTGCTTTACCTGTGTTTATTTGTTTTCTCTCATTCGTCAAAAGCAGCCGTTATAATTTTTTTTATTGTTTGAGGGGACTACACGCAGTAGCCTAGGGAACACCAGGCAACAATTTCTCTGCTGCCGCTCGTTGACTCATTATTAGCAGTTTGTGATAAGCTTCAAAGGGACCACACTTTGTTTTTTCACTGTACGCCCCCCAAAGATCAAATTAACAACAACAACAACAAAAAAAGGTCCTGCGCGTTTGTGAAAATGAAATGAATACAACGAAGACTACTTAATTTCTGTGAACAAATTTTAAAGCATTTGTAAAGAAATTATTCCGCCCCAAGCTTCTTGAAGTTGTACATTGTAACATTTCACTCAAAGCATGCATCTATAATGCATTGTGAACATTTTTATAATGTACTATGTTGTCCCTACAGGAACAGAACTCTACCTAAAATGCAGAAATTGACATTTTTTTTGTCTTGGTCTGAACCAAATGAAGTAAACAAGCTGCGAAAGTGTTCTTAATTTGCTGGTATTTACGATTATGTCCTTCAGCGAAGGCAGAGGTATAGTGTGACATGGTGATACCACTTCTTACGTAGGAGGTCAGGTTAGATGGCTGGGAAACTTTGTGTGTATCTTTGGCGTAAATTGTGGTCTGTACAGCCAACCATTATCATCACAACAGTGCAGGGTGAGTGTATGTCACTACTAGCAGTTATTCTCTGCCAGATCCTCTGTGTCTTGGCGTTCAAGTGTAACTTGTGCTTTTCCTGTCCTTGTTATGATTTGCTTACTTTCTACAGCCCCGATTTGTTTGCGTGTCCTGTCTGGCTTTACACAGCTGACTGTAGGCTTGTCTCTTGACAAGTTAAGGATTATTTCTATTTGACCTGTGTATTGATTGGACTATTTGCTTTCAGCTTTGTGTTTAGCTGTTATAACTGACTACCAGTTGTGGTGTGTACTTAAAATCTGAACTTGCATTATGCCTTAAAACGACCTCCACAATCCTCTCCTCCCAGGTCGCTGTCAGAACACCTTTTTTGGAGTTTTCTGACATTGTGACAACATCAGACCTTGGTGACATCGATGTAATGGTGTCAGTCAACTTGAGCAGCCTGCTTAGGTCCATGCACAACTGCCAGTTGGTTGGTGTTATGTGAGCTGCTCAGGCCAGACTCAACAGCGAGAGGGACATGTTAGTGTCTTAGTATTGCCTTTGCTTGAGTTTTGCCTGGAGACAGCAATCCACAGAAGCTTCAGCTCTAACGCACTCTCCAACCATTGCTCCTTGCTGCCGCGAACCTACCATCTGGTTGGTGCATGTCTCATTGATGCCTCCTCTCAACTAAATAATGCCTGTCACTGCCTTGCACGTAGTCATAACAAATTTCGGGGAACCTGCCAAGTCCTGCTGAACCTGTCATTAGAAAGAAGAATTACGATCAGACGAGTCAAAATGACCTATTCTGGCTTCCATGTTGATGTACAAATGGGGTCTGTTTTTTTCTTTCCGACCTGAGTTTTGCTCTAGAGGCTGAACACAATATTTTGAGACTTGAAAGAAATCTCAGACACCACTCTAAAATGATTCCTTATCCCTCTAAAGAGCATTTAAATGTTCTATTACCTTACCTGAAACTATGAATTGTGGAGTTCCTCTTGGTTCTGACTTTGGAATTTTACAA
>JAQFJB010000012.1:23104359-23114450 GCA_029874875.1 Naso minor | reverse complement strand
TGCTCTACCTCACCTACCTAAAAGTACTTCAGGACACATGAGGGTACTTGCACTGGTCTTGATCTCCAGCGAGGCCAGTTCTAGCCATTGGGGAGGGGCAATACCCCACCAAATGTGCTGTCTGCTCCAGTAATGCTTCATATCTTCCCATCATCTCCGGTCTCCTGTGTGTGACCACTCCCTCCCTCTTGGGACTTCGTTGCTCTTCCTAATACATAGGAGTGGGGCAGATGCTATAAGCTTCTAATTCTGATGTGGATATGTTTACATTGGAGTATCTTGAAAGTACGCTGCATCTCATACATACAAGGGTCCCTTCTATGTGAGACGCCGAGGGGTTTGACAAAGCGTCAGTATTTGATGCACTGGGAATGAGACTGGGCTGGAACACAGGACGTGTATTCTTTTCTTCTCATGTTTTCGATAATGAAGAAGAGACATAAAGCTTTTTTTTTTTTTTTCCACTCTTAAACTGAAATATTTTCAACCAGCGTGAATATGTTTTCCCTCAGTTTGCATCGCCTGGAGCAAATTTGCATGTTTTCTGTCCACTTATCTCTTTACATTGATTTTGCAACTGCGTCACATCACAAGTCTAGTTTCACTTTTTGCCTGAATGCACCTTAGGGAAGAGAGTAAGTATGCATGATTTAAATGGCGGTAGAAAATGACCTATGTTGATCTTCAGGGATGATTGCTTTTTCGGCATAGCTAGAATCTAACCATTTTTTGGTCGCATGGTATTCTCTTGGACAATTTGGCCACAAGGACACCACAGTATGCTTATTCCCTGTGTCTTGGTTTGTGTGGCACAAACTAATGAGACACATGAAGAGGTCCCTTTTTTTCAAAGGGATGCCAGGTGCACCTGTAGCCTACAGGATAGATTAAATTGTCATGCGGTGTGGAAATGTGTTTATCTCCTTATTGTGTCTTTCCACCACAAAGAACCTTTAAAGTCTGAATGCTTCACTTGAAGCTAATGCAAATGGTTGCATCATGAGGCAAACCAATAAAGATATTAATCTACTGATCTAGACATGTCATCTCCTCACGGTTTGATGAAAAATGATTGGGTCAAACCAAAACATGTTTTCTTCATGACCAGTGTTTAATGAGTCAGTGGATCTGTTACTAGAGTACTATACATGCTCATGTAAAATCTTCTGTTTATCTCTTTATTATGAGACAAGTCAGTGTTGGGCAAGCTACTTAGAAATGTAGTGAGCTAGGCTACCAGTTACTCTACATCAAAATAAAGCTTCACTACTTTTAAGCGAAAAGTAGCAAGCTAAGTTACAAGAAAATGGCACAAGTAGATTGCTACTTGCAAAGCTAGGTTGTTTTTTTTTTAACTTCATGTCAAAACAGCGCTGTCTCAGTGAGAGGAAAAACTGCCAGCTAAACAAATAGGCAAAAAAATATTCACATGAACAGTTTATTATAAAAAAAACAGACTTCAATTAAAACTATGTGGCTATATCAGACATTCAAAAACAGAAATTCAAAATTTTTTAAAGTCAATAAAACCATAATAAATTAAAATAATATAAACAATGAAAATAACTTTTCTTTTAAATTTTCTTTTTCCTGCAAATAACACGTGACATCAGGATGTCATTCTCGCTCTCCTGTTCACATACTTAATATTGTCCTTTGTTCGTCTAGCTCTTTTGTTGGCCCTTAACAAGCACGGCAAGACATGAGAGAGACACGTCGAGAAGCGCAACGTAGCCAATTAGAGTCAGAGTAGGGCGGATCTTGCCAAGAAAAGCCAATAGCAAATCACCAAACGCAATAAACTGCAGGATTAGAATGTGATGTTATACGGTGCTTCCCTCATCTATATGCCTCAGTGTGGAGCTGGTTTCAGTCACGTTGCTTAACCTCACTTTTATTATCCTTAGATTCATCCAGACCTCTGCAGAAAAAGGTCCGCTGCACTTCTGAGCTTTTCCTGGGAAAATAGCTTGTAGCTTTCCCAGTCACTACCACGCTACTTGGTCAATTAATCAACTTTGGAGAAATGTAGTTGAGATAGTAAAGTCACTACTCGGAGTGACACTACTGCCCATCAGTGGAAGTAGGATTGATTTTTGTTTTTAAATTTTAAATGATTCTTATATTCAGCACAAACACTCAAAAATTCATCCAAAACAAGCAATCATTTTCTTGAGTTTTGCATGCACACTCATTCATCCTTGATTCATGTCAATATCCTCAGGCCAGATCGAGACAGACAAAAAAGCAGGAGGTTGGGCTACTATGCAAAAGGCTGTAAGAAGAGAAAAAGGAGAGTAAGAACAAGGTGAATGATGGCAAGATGATCACAGGGAACAAGGTGAAGACAGCAGCCAGAGATATGGAAGCATGAGGTGAGGGGAGAGAGGTCTGATTGACAATTTGCATCCTCTTCAGAGGGTATCAGGGGACATGATTGAATCCAGTCAGGCCAAACCCATTAGGGGAGCATTGCTGTCGGAGGCCGAGCAGAAAGCCATTCACCGGCACCCAGTCCCTGCTCTTCGCTGGTCTCCATTTATATTCATGTCGAGGCTGAGTTATTGAGGGAGAGTGAGTGTAAGAGACAGAGAGAGAGGGAGAGGGAGAGACTCGTCCAGCTATCATTTGCTATTTGTGAGCCGTAAAGTTCTTACCCACTGCCAAGATCGCTCACTTAACCTGGGTGCGACTGATCCCATTTGCATGTGATTTTCATGGGTCAATATGTCTATAAATTGAATTCAAATAGTAGACATAACATCTCAAACTGCTTAAAAGCACTTTGGAATAACATTTAAAGCACTGAGGAAAATGCAAAAGAAATCTGCATTTTTAGCAGTTTAACATGTCTCTCCTTATTTGCCCGCTTCGACAGTGTTGCCATAACTGAAACTTGCTGCATTTTTTGGGGAGACAGCCACGGCACACATCGCGGTTGAACTGGGCTAATCATCTTGGTGACAGTTTTTCTTTGTACTTCTCTGCAGATCCCTGGGTATGATGAGAGCAGTGAAGATGTAACACACTTGAGGGTGTGATAAGCCGCAGTGGCCAAGGGCAGCTGGGAATGCTTCCTGACAGCCGTCCCACCCCTCATGTCTCCATCCACCTTCGCCAGACAGCTGATCCAAAGCAGCCTGAGAGTTTGACTAGGTGACAAAGGAGGTGGAGTGTTGTGGAGAGTCTCCCACATGTCACCATTTATCTCACAAACACAGCACATCCGCCCAAAGCTACAATATTGCGGCAGCCTTGGTTGTTACCAGCCAGCTGTCAAAGTGGAGAAGGTGGAATGCCGCCGACAGACTTCTCTTTCTTCTTCTCAGGAGTGAAAAACGAAGAGATTCATGCTTTGTTTGTGAATGTTCCTTCCTTCCTGGACCTTTTGTTGTATTCTGTGATTGTTCAAGAAGTTTTCAGAAAAGGAACAATGTACTTTGGAAGTGCACTCAGTGGGACACCAAATTGCCTATTAGGCTCTTTTCATAGAATCTGCTGTGGCGCCACTAATCCAGTTTTATACATTTGCTACTTGTCTTGATGTAATTATCAATTTTGATGAGTCCATTCAGTGCATTTTAAGAAACCAGCTCTGGCTCAAGTTATATTTAAAGTAATAAACATCAAGGTCATAGGTAATTGGATGGATACTCGTACTCTTGGGACTGCTGTAGAGTGGACTGGCTGTGCAGGCATAGTCACTTTTTCTTTTACTGTACACGTACAATCCATCTACTCCTAATACGTCTGTTTTTACCTTTCTTCATATCTCTCTCTCTCATTGTCTGTCTCTGCCCCCCTCTCCTGTCTCCTCCCTTGCGTCCCTGAGGTTTAAAATAGTCACGGAGGGATCATGTTCGAGTTATGAATGTCCCAATTAGCTGCAGGTGGAGGGAGAGGGTCTCGCGAGTGGTACTCAAGTGACTGGTGCAAAAACATTGCCAGGCAATAGTTTTTATTTAGGCAGGCTTAATGCAGGCTATTGACTTCTCAATGAGGACCAGGATTAGGTCAAATATACTTCACTCACTAATGCATGCCTAATGGTTCTACTATAGATTGGCCATAAAAGTGGATGATCATAAATACTACTGGATTTTAAAACATTTATGAGTGAAACTCAATTCCCTGCTTCCAAAATTGTGAGTCACTAAGCTGCAGCGCTGAATCCAGATATATGCTTCATGTTAAAAAGCAGTGGAAAATGTTTGGACTCAGCACAGCAACATCGATTCAGGCATCTTATCCGTAGCAAAATAATAATAGAGGAGGAACAGCGCAGCATAGCAGCTGACAAGCTCTTGCTTCACCTGTCACAAACTCATCTGTCACCTTTGACCCCTGATGGAAACTTACGCAAGGGCCTGCTTTGCTCAAACTCTAAAACAGAACACTGGCGATGCTGAGTGATACACTTTCAGAATGAAAGCATGAGTGAAAACTACAGTGCATGGCAGAGTTGCGGTCAGCAAGATTTTCAGTTTAAAACTGTCACCGCATGTGGGACTGAAGTAGAGACGCTGTAAGTCAGTCAAAGTTGGGGGAGCTGAGAGGAGGTCTATAAAAGTAAAGATTTTACGTAATATGCTGTGCAATACTCGTGGTTTTTTTCAATAATTTGAATGGCCAGAACCATTTATATCCAACTGAGGCACTAATTGTAGACACACTTCAACAGACAGCAAACTTGTGCACAAACATGCTTCATGCTAAAGCAGCAACTGGGCAAGAACACTGACTGAACTAATGGATGAGATCTGCAAGGAGAGAGAGAGGGGTGAGGCAGTGCATGGATGCAGGTGAGAGATTTGAATTATAACCAGATTATCATAGTTTCTCATAATGCAGGACAGTAAGGATATGAACATTTTATACAAGAGACAGCTGCATATTTGCACCTACTGATGCACATTCAACAGACAGAGTTTCTGACTGTTTGTCACTATAGCAAAGTCTCAAGTCTGCAGTGTTCGTCATTCACCTCACCAATAATTCTCAGAATTGAACGGAGTTACATCAAGCTTCACAGGCAGCAGGGTGGCTTAGCGGTTAGCACTGCTTCCTCACAGCAAAAAAGTTGGGTTCAATACCTGGCTGGGGTAGGACCTTCAGGTGTGGAGTTTGCATGTTCTTCCTGTGTCTGCGTGGGTTCTCTCCAGGTGTTCAAGCTTCATCCCACGGTCCAAATACATGCAGATTAATTGGGGACTCTAAATTGTCCGTAGGTGTGAATGGTTGTTTGTCTCTATATGTCAGCCCTACAATGAACTGACAACTTGGTCAGGGTTTACCTCGCCCAGTGTTAGCAGGGATTGGCTCCACCCCCCCACCCCTGCACCACAACCAGTGTGTAGCACAGGTGTATGGAGTATGCAGAGTATACCTACTTTTTTCAGTCTGCACTGAGTATACCCACTTTTAAATCCCCTCTGATCCTAGCTGTTGCAAATCAACTATTCCAAGAGCCTGTTTCAAAAAACAAACTACCGGCCCATGGACTGTTTGCAAGGTTTTTTTTTTCCATGTGTGGATGAACTAAGAAATAAGGAACAGCGCACTCAAAATGCGTAATTATGTAAGTGTAATCTCTACCTGTAGACTGACTGTGGGCCAGTACTGATTGCAAAATCTGCTCCTTCTGTTGGCTAATGGTAATTTCACAGTGATTGTCCTTACTTCCTGAAGTCAAGCAGCAGAAGTCAAGTGACAATCTGCAAATAGGGCGACTACTGTCCCATTTTTATATGAACTAAATATGCAAGAGTAGTCTACGTGCCACTGTTTATGTCACTGTTTAGAAAGGGCACTTATCCTTTGCTGGATGGGCCGCTTTAAAAAAAATTGGGAACGTAAATTAAGAGTATGCCCACTTGTCCAAGCACCACTACACCACGGCCTGCGACCCTACAAAGGATTAGCAGTTTAAAAAAAATTATTGAATGAATTCAGGCTTCACGATCGAACGATCAGCTTTTGTTTGGAGTCTTCACATCTGTCCATAACCCCATAATGCTTTCAACATTAATAAATGAATGGCAAACCTTAAATTTCAAAACAAACCTCTGTGTCACTGTATAGTTTTAGTAATTGCAGTTACCTAATGGCTGTGGCTGGCTGGATTGAACCCTTTGAGTCTGTCTGACAATGTGAATAGCGCCTTGATGTCTTTGGTTGCCTTGATTCAGTTGGACATTCAAAAAAACACACTAGTCCCCCTTGAATACTTCAATCTGTTTGCATGTGAAAGGAAGCTCCAACCTTCTGTGAGATGCATTACATTGCAGGTAAAGTTATGGATCCATACATATTGAAATAAAGCACAAGGTAAAACCTTTTTTCATGCTTCGGGATACTGATATACTGCACATGCAAATGCTAGTGAAAAAAGAAAGAAAGTTATTATACATTTGAAAGTTTAAACTTCCTTTATTGTAATTTTAGTATGCTAGAGGGGGGCTCATCCCCCTCAGCCATCCGTCAGCTGCAGGAAAAAAAAAAAATCTTCAACCACTCAAATGAAGGCTTTGGGTGCATATACACTCCTAACCTGTTTGATTTAGTACAGTTCCTTTTGGCTGTGGAGGTGTTCAGACTGTATGGATAAACGAGAGAACAAGAACTTTAACAAGAAATCTTTGAACTGAACTGACTGCACTGAATAAGCACTCCAAAACCAACCAGTAGCTTTTAGCAGTGGAGCTCCACTCACTGGTCACTGATCAGCAAGTATACATATTTCCTCATTAAAAGCTTGTTAAAAGACCGCGAAAGCCACACAAAGAATTTCAATCCGATAACTCTGTTGTGAATAATAGGCTACTGAGCAAACCTCATGTGCAGTGCGTGTATAGGCTTTTGTACTGAAATTAACAAGCAACAGACTGAATGTACACTGAACTGAATTTCAGACCGTGAATGGTGAACGTTCACTTGCTGATATGCATACCGAAGTGCATTGGAACGGTGATGCAACTTCTTAGCTTGAGGGAAAATTGAACAAACTATAAATTAAGCATCTAGAATCTTTGAACTGAACAACTTGGTTTGAATCATTCAAGGCAAAGTTCTTTGTTATGTCCTCCTCTATGAAACTTTTGTGACACTCTGACTCTGGTGCAGACTGAACAAATGCACCAAAACTGCCTGAAGATGGGGACGTGATCCACTCCTGAGCAGACTCTGATGTGGTGGTGTGAAAGCAAAGGGTTTAATGATAGTAGATGTGGTTCGAGCATAAATTCTAATGCTAAGCTTCTATTAAACCAAATTGCTGGTTAGGACTTGTAAGAAAGCAATCTGAAACTCTTGAGGGGTGATGTATAGCCTAACAGGATCACTTTGTAACCAAGGAAACACGTGCATATCAGAGCGTGTGTTCAGGGATTTTTTTCCCTGTTACATTAGAAACTGAAAAAGAGTTGAGAAAAATCTGTGTGAACATTGTGTCCTACTTCAGCTTTTGCTTTATAAAGTGCATAGAAAAAGAAACTTAACAAAGACATACTGCAGTAACACACCTCCCATGAAGTCATGGTACAATATGCCTCTTTTTTTGTTCATTCTGTCTGTTCATTATTTTTTCATAATATAAAAAGTCCAGTTGCAGTCTGACTAATAGGTTTTATAGTCATAGTTGATTTTGAAGGCTCTCTGAGACTACGAGAGCGGACAAATTTACTCATAAGTGCTCTAATGCGCTGCATGACTTGCTGTTTGGAATTGGATTTGCCCGTGTGGGTCCATGTAGCACTGATGACGCAGGATGACAGTTGCCAAAACTCTCCAGGATGAGTCACCTGACAGTCCAAATTACTTCATGTGTACTCAGCCATCACCTTGTTAGTTTGTAAAAAGCAAGTGTGTTCAACAGCTGGTAAGATAAAAGGCTGAAGCTATGTATTTTCAGAGAATTAGACTTGTCCATACTCTCTGTTTTTATAGAGCTTTGAATCGATCTTAGACTTTTATTAAGCACATTTTGCTCTCTACATCAATCTTAGCTCTCCCTTTTCTGCTGCTCTTCTCTATCTCCCTGTTATCCATCCTGCACGTTATCCCTGCAACAGATAAAATCTCTCTCTGTCTCTTCCTCCCTTTCTTTCTCCCTATCTTTGTTTTACACACACAAAACAAGTACCTGCTCGCATGCTCCAGACAAAAACAAACCGTTTGTTTAAGCAAGCGCTGCTCTTTTGTTCCCTGCAGTGAGAGGGGTCAGGAAGAGGCTGGCAGCAGATAGTGTGTGTCCAATGGATCGCTGCTCGGGAGTCAATTAACTGGGGTCTGTGCAAATGAACTGAACAAGGGCGCAATCAGCTCCAATCTCCCGCTAAGTCCTGCCTCCTGACTCATTTATTAAAGCACGCTGGTAAATTGACTGCTCTGGACTTTAATGGGATGAATCTTAAGTGGTGAGAGGTCGGAGACTGTTAGGAAACGTGGTCCAGCATTTTCGGAGGAGGCAGATTATAACAGTAAGAGAGATATGGAGGAGAGATACGAAGGCCTAATGAAATGATTTCTGGACATGGTCTGCTCAGATAACCTCCTGCTTCACTACATCGCATCAGCATTGGCATTATGAGGCAGAGCAGGGTGCGTTACAAGCGCTTTTAATTAATTACCTTCCCGTAGCCACAAACACAGCTTCAGTCACTCCGCACCACTGCCCCCAGACACTAATCCAGGAAATCCATGCTGACAATCCTCTCAAGGCTGTCCTCTTCTCTTAACATTCATTTCCCCTGCCCATTTTACGCGTGGAAATCCACTGGTGACATTTTAGGTCAAAGATGATTTCCCAAGTGTGATTTAGCTGCCCCGCCTCCACATGTGAGCACATCATTGAGTTCAATGCAACGCTACAATGAGAGGATGAGAGGTGAAGGGGTTTGTTTACTGCTCACTGCCTGCCCTTTTTCAACCAACTCACACCTCTCTCTCCCTATACATTTATGCATTACTAACCTGCAGTACTGTATATGTAATGAAATGCCCCTTGGCAGGGTTGGATATAATCTTCTGCTCTTAGAATAAACTCTGTATTTACACAACATGAGGTCTGCACATAGCATGCCGTTATAGGGACTTTCAAACCATTTCCCTCCATTTCCTACACTTTCACCGCAGTAACTGAAAGTGTCATAACTGCATTTTTGACGTCTCGTCTCAAGTTTCTCCATGTCTGCTCAGAATTTTTTTTTTTCCGTCCAATTCATCCAATTCATCAGGAGACAGGAGAGAGAAAAAGAGAGAACAAAGGGAAATGAACACTTCTTTATTCAAAACTTTCCATGACCATCTACTATATATCAGTGCCCTTTTAAAGTCTGACAGCTCATTTCCCCTGTATCACTAGTAAAATGCATTTTAACAGCCTTATTAAAAATGGGACTTAAAAAAACTAAAACGATGGAAGTCTGACCCCCATTCTGTGTACCAACTGTGACATTAGAAGTGAGTAAAACTTTCAAATAAAATATGTCTGCCTTGTTCCTCCTATATTTCATTTCTGTGGTGCTCTGTTCAGTGAGCAGTGCAATAAAAGTTGGAATCACTTTTAAAGGCCTGTAAATCGAATCTGTGGATTGGACACAATGGGGAAAAGGGGAGGAAAAGGCACAGCCATCAGCAGGTTGGGGGATATTAGAGGCTCCTCTTATAGGAAGGCTCGGGGCTTCAGTCAATGTCAGCCGGCACAATGGAGCCAGATCTGTGCTGGAGAACTCGCATTGTTATTTGGTTCAGCTTATGTTCTTATTCTTCTCCTTGCTGCTGTGCTGTCAACGGCATGTCTGTCACAGGATGACCTGCATAAAAATACAGTATGCTCTCACCCAGTAACAGCCTATTCCCAGCCGTGTTTATGCGTCTGCTTGATCATAATATTTGACGTTTGTCTAATGTGAATTAGCTGATAAGTCATCGACATTTCGGCCCAACAAATTGAAAAGAAAGAAATGGAACTATTTTAAAACACCTATCAGGTTTCAGAATGTACCCAAGGGGACCAATGAGGCTGTGTGTCTTTACGGTGTCATTACTAATTGCTATGTGATTGTGAGGTTAAAGGAGTTGAAAAGACCATG
>JAQFJB010000012.1:23085589-23098103 GCA_029874875.1 Naso minor | reverse complement strand
CTGTCTTAACTCTTGAGTGGTTCAGACTTTCATTGAAATTCTTTACATTCTTATTGTGACACATGCACAGTGCAGGTCTTTGTCAAGTTATGCTGTATAGCAATGTATCCATTGCATCCATTGCAGTTACTTTTGTAAAGCAGATAGAAGCCTTCGCTTCCTAAGGGCTGCTACATAATATGCTGGACAGATATTCAAATTTTCTGGTGGAGTTCTTCATCAAATGGTAATGAAGTTGTTCTAAGAACCTTAGGACCAGTGGTTGATAGAAGTGTTATGTCCAGATACCCCCGTAAGTAACGTGGAAAGGTTAAAGGGGTCTTGAAGTTGATGTAAAACCCAGGTGTAATACCTGCCAGAGAGATAAAGCCCTGTTTGTTTTTCCCCGCGACTGCAGCAAGCTAAAAATTGACTGGCACTATCTAAGCCTCTGGCGATTATCTGACGTGCCAGAGGGTTCATGCTGCAAAGACTAATTAGTTTCATTAACTTGCACTCAAGATAAAAAACAATTGCTTTCATGTAATTGAAATGCTGATTTTCCTATCCCTGAGCTCTCCCCTCACTGCTGCCTTGGTTCATTCTTCTGTGGATGCTATATCTGTTCCAGGACCCGCCCTTTCACGTATGTGCATTGGGTTCATCTCACCATCACCCCTCTCTTAGCCTTTTTGCTAATTAATTGTCTTACACACTGACACTTTATCAGTGAGCCTTGCAAAAACTATTTTGGTGTGTGAGCACTTATTTTAACTTTGTAACGTATCTTTGCAGCTGTGTGTTACTGTCCGCTAAAAATTCACAACTGGAGGTGTGTAATCATGAAAAAGTTTTGCTGGAGGAGAATAAAAACTAAGGTAGTCATTCAGCAGTTCAGACTTTTTTTTTCATTCATAATGGTGAGAAAAACTTTCTCTTTGCTGAAAGAGCTTGACATTTAAACAATTTGAGTTTCTGCAAATGGTGCTGTTCTCTTTTTCTATCACTGTTCAATTACCATAAACATCCAATTACTATTGTTTATTATCAGCAATAAAGAAGCAAATAGACATTTCCTGATATGAAATTTTGCAGATTAATTACATCAACAACCATGTTATTGTCATGTCATTTGATCATGTATGATTGAATGTAATCATTGCCACTATTATAATCAATCAGCACCACTGCAGCTACTGTAGCAACTCTAGCAACTCTATCACTAATCAGCATCATCATTATCATATCCATAATGAACAACACCAGCAATAAAAGTTGCTTTACTCACAGCAGCAATAACTGCAACAGAAACCACATGAGAGCTGATGTCAACAGCTGGCACCTTCATAATGAGATGTCACTTTTAATTCGAGAGGAAATCCAGACGATCTGTGAAACAGTGATCCAATGAGACAGCATGAATAGTGTGTCTTGGATTTTAAGCACACATGACACATATGTGAGAAAGTGTTTCTCAACGGAGCTGTGAAAATCAAGTATGTTTATTCAAGGCTCCTTCTCTTGTTATGTTGAAAAAGTTTTGCTAAATTCACATTAGTGCACATTAATTGCTGCACTGCTCATGTTAAGCTCTCCTCTCTGCTCTTTTACAGTTTCCTGTGTTTTTTCACTCTTTCAACAATTATTTTCTCGTCTGTGGCCTTTGCAGACGTCTCAAAGTTGTTTTAGACTAATGGATCATACTGTCTTGACATATTGTGCAGACATCACAGTCCCCTGAGGATGACTTTTTCCAGCACTGAAAACATTTATTTTACCCTGTTAAAGTGAAACTAGACAACTTCTTTGGCTTAACTTTGTCATTATGATATATCAGCTGATTAAACTAAACTGGTCTCCAATAAGTCCTGTTTTTACCATGATATTTTCTTATCCACTGGGATGAGGTTTCACGAAAAAATGAAAAATCAGTGACACTCTCTGTCCTAATTCACTGCTCTATGCTGCACTTCTCAGCGACAGGTGACGTTAGCTGATTAGCTCACCGTGCTCTGACTCACCTCTGCCAACAACAGAGTGTCTGCAAGTGACACCATCGATTGGCTCGGGCTCGAGTTGAGACGGAACAGTTTACTATGCTGCAACTTTCCCTGAAACTGTTTCGTCTCAGTTTAAACTGGACTTAAAAGAGAGAGGGACAACAAATGAAACAGTACACGCCGGTGTAAACAGCTGCAGCAGATTTGCTTCCTAGCAAGTCTCATGCTATACCTAACGTTAGCTTGCTAGCTCATTTGCAGAAGTATCTACTGCAACTTTAAGTATCTCAACATCGACTTGATACTACATCACATTTTACACAGCAGACAGGTCTCATCCCAGAATGCAATTACCGACACTTTGACACACCATTTGACTGCCTCCAATGTAAACCCATCCTCAGCTGTAGGCCTAATTGATGCTGTGAGAAAGTCAGGTGACGTAGTATGAAGAGTTGGATTGAGTTGGATGGATGCAGCAAACACAAGAGATTAATCAAGGAAACTGCTGCTTGTGTCCCATGTGAAACCAAAAATCAGTCTGGATTTATTATTTTAACTCAAGCTCAGGTCAAATGATCTTTTCCTAAACATAACAATAGTTATTATGCCTAAACTTGCATACATTTCACTTTAATCACTACAGAGAAAGGCCTTTTGATGATTTGACTATCAGGGGGACTTTGTGTGTAAGGGGTGTCGCAAAATGTCAGTATTCGACAACCTGGAACTTGGAATGGATTTGGCACAGACATTTATGTTTCCCACAGGATGTATCCAAGACTTTGGTGATCCCTCGACTTACACTCTACACATGTGAGCCCCATATTCATGACTCTTGTCTCATCTCTCTCCCTCTCTCTCTCTCTCTCTCTGGTTTCCTGTTACTGCTCTGCTGGCACCAACTAATAAAGACATAAATACCAGCAAAAATCAAATTAAAATTATAATTCATTTTATGACCAAATATCTTCAAAACTAATCACATTCCCATCAGCCTCAGCCGTACTTTATGTGCAGTGATGATTAACAAATGTAAGCTTGCCAGTAAACATAACCAAGGTGGTGAACACAGTAAATATTATGATCAGCATTGACCTTGGCAACATTTTGACAACACCTTTCATTCTGATGTAGCTCAAAGCACACGGTGCCTGAGTGCACACGAAGCCATTAGCAAGGCGGTATACTATTATTCACCTAGAAATGACCAAAACTGCACTCACTGGTTTGCACCAACTCGCTCCTGCCTTTTCTCCTCAGTTCACCACCTTGATTTGTCCACCACCTCTCTTCAAAAGGGAGGCATATTGCTCACTGTGGAAACAAGGTTGCCGTGTACTGATGCAAACGCCCCCTACTCCACTCACTTTGCATATAATTTACCCTTTTCCTCCTCTCTTTAGTGCTCTCGGGCTTCTGATCTTTTATAACAAAATAATGAGGGATGACGTGTGAGATTTTGTTTTGCATTGTTTAGAAAGTGACACACACCGGGGTTTGACAGAGAGGCGCAGCGGGGGCTGACTCAGGCCTCTTTGCTCTATAAAGAGATATCGGCATTTTGACCGGAGGGGTCTGTGCCCATCATTAATGACCTTTTCAAACACACAGACCGAATACATTGTACTGAGGGTGCACTGTCAAACCTCTTGCTAGCCTAGGGCTGCTTTGTTCTCTGAAGTGTTCGGGCTGCATAAATCAAAGGTTTAAAGATTTTCATATCTTGCCTTTTAACAACAACACAAAACTGACAGAAGTATACATGAATAGGAAAAGAGCTGCAGTGCTGCGTCTGATATTTAACACGTGTAATGCCAGTAGCCATAAATAAACAAACAGTAGATAAACAGGTTTTTTCTTGACTAGCTTGAGAGGAGAATCATCATTTATTAGCAGCTTCGTTCAACTTACAATGTATTTAGTAGTTTATAGTCTTCAATAAATGACTTAATAGTGTGTTGTAAACATTTATTGGCTTTCTGTGAAGCTTACAAGAGGATACTATAGTTGCTATTTGGATCAATGGCAAAACCTTCAACTGTAGCCTTATTAAACTGCATTCAAATAAAAGTTTAATCATTCAATTATTGTATGCCATTATGACAACTGTTTCAGTATTCTGTCAGAGTTTGACAAAAAAAAAACAAGAACTTGAGCTTCTTTTGATGGAAGAATCTGTAGAAAATTCTCTGCAGCCCTCAAACTTTGGAGCTCGCTTGTGGATTTCGGAGCTGAACATACTGAAAATGATTATGTGCCATGAATGATTATGGGTTAATGCGAAGAGAAAGTGACAGTAATAAAGCACCGCAGGATAATCAGACAGACTGACTGGCAGGGGGAGCGAGACACTTCCTCTCTCTGAAGCGTTACTTCCTGCATTTCCATTTCAATCACCGGCTGCCTCCTGGGAGGCACCAGGCCCGCAGCCTGGGTGGGAGGAGTCAAGCCCCTTCATTTGCCAACAGCGGTTAGCATCGCGCGGTGCAGCCTGACGCCTCTCAGCTGCTATTCTCTTTCACACCTGTGAGGAACGATGCAGAGTTTGCATGCAGCACAGTCTCCTTCCTTCCCATCTTCCATCTCCAGTCTCAGTATCTCTGCGGTGCTGCCGCCCTCTCCCTCTGCAAACACCTCACTATCTTTAAGCACAAGGCGATAGAACCAAACTTCCCTTTTGTATTTTATAAAAATGTTGGGAGTCTCGTTAAACTTTGTTTCCACTTTCCCATTGTCATCACCATAGTATATAAGTGGAAAGTAATTGAATGCCTCAAACTATAAGGACTACTTAGTTGCTTCTTGTTTCCCCATGGGCTTGTTTACTCCTTGCTCATTCATGGGTCATTTGAGTCGGTCATTACACATTAGTGTCTTCTGGCCTTGTTAAAGGAGATCCTATTTAGGAGTGTAATCTAGCCATATAATCTGGGTTAAAAGGTGGCTCCAGCTTCCTAAACAATGGGGCTGTCTTCTCTGTGGATGTGACACGTGTTGTATGCCTGACTGTGCTGAGGAGTCGAAGCAGCACTTTCTGTCTGTAAGTGGGATGCACTGATGCCTACTGACATAAATAGGTCCTGCATATTTGGTAACACATCGCCTGGATATATTTGGATCTGTTGCAATAAAACCTTTATTTGCTCTCCCTCCTTCTCCTTCTCTCTGCGTTTTATCACAACTCGTCTCCTTTTGCAAATGAATTGTGTTACAGTTTCTTAATATTCCCATTGTTTGTGCGGGGACAGTCGCACATAATATCCTCTTGAGCACAGAAGTGCTTAAGAGGAGTCTGGATCAGGGAATCAGGAGAAAAATTGGCTAGAGTAAGAGGCTCTCTGTCCCCCTCTTTCTATGTCTTATTCTCTCTTCACATGTGCTGTCGATACTGCAAGTAAGATGAAAAGGCTGTTTAGGTGAAATACAATAAAGGCATTTCTGCCTCCGGACCCACTGACTCAGGATCAATGGCTGCCAGGCATGTTTTCCTGTAACTAACATACATGAATACCGTTAGAAGATGGATTTGTAGTTAGTCACAAAGATTTTTTTCTCCCATGATTTGAGACCACTCATGCATGAGGAGAACATTATCTCCCTGAGCTTTGTTCCGTGTCCTTACGGTTAAGGCTGGAGGTTAATGGCATCTGCTAAATGTCAGAGAGATGACTCTTTGGAGTGACACAAACGTTACACTGGATTATTTTTGTTTGCTATAAGAGCCCGTGCAATGATATCCACAGCTCCACTCCATGAAAAACATATCGATCTGTCTTTAATAGACTCCATATGAGCTCATGCACACAAGCATTGAATGACAGCAGTTATTCTCTCAGCTAAATCAGGTCTTCGGCTCGTGGACATGGTTCCCTCTGCAAACTTTGGATCCTGTATGCTTTAACTTTATGTATAACGGCCTGTTATGTCTACTATGTATGCAAATACTTTCCTGCTATGCCTTGAAATATCAGCATTTTGACCACAGTACATTGTCAGGCATTAACCTTTTGGAGTGAAAAAAAAAAAAAAAACCAGCATGCTGCAAAACAAGCTTTCACACTTCATCGCTGTAGTCCGTGGCTAAACAATACTGAGCCAAAACAATTTTGCCTCAGGAGGGAAATCAATATATCAGTGTGGAGAGCAGAGACACATTGCTGAAGATACACAAAACTTCCAAACATACTACCTTTGAAATGTACTGTATAAAAAAATATGTTTGTTTTTCTGTTTTGTTTGTCTGTTTTCTGTGGTTTTGGTTGTTTTTTTTTTAACAGATCCCATGGTAATACTGATCAACCAAATCAGTTGATCTGTAAAAATATGCCTCACTGTGCAGTTAATTTTAATTTGGTAACATTCATAGAGTGTTCATTAGTAACACTTAAAATGTTTGTATCAGTTAACATGGATTAATGTGTAAATGTCTCCATGTAAACTAAGTTTTTAAGAAACACCTGTAAAAAGAGTTATTAAAAGTGAGTTAACACCAGTAACCATTGTGTGCTGTACTTGAGTACATGGTTGCATCACTGCAGCAACATTAAATGTCAAAACAAGATTCTAAAGGTAAAAAAAAAGATGACGCAGCTTTATTGTAATGAGTGTGCTTCCACATTGGACCAACCTAACCTATTGTGCATGTTTTGATGATCTGTAGATGGAGTTAAACTGCATTGCTTGGGACACATATAAACAGTTGAGAGTGTCCCGTCAAGTGAAATGTCCAAAAACAACATATGTAAGTTTACATTCGAGAGACACAACCCCCTTGTGGCCTTAAAGCCTCTGAGACCCAAACTCATCAAAAACTTTCTTAATATGCAATTTAGGCTCTTACATGCATAATAAAAAACATCAATCAGACATGAACTTCAATTCAAACTTGAAAAACTGTCATTTTAAGTTTAGGCAGTTGGGTCAATGTGGGCGTGGTTATCCCCAATCTCTATTACATAATATGGATAAAGCCAATCAAAATTTAAAGTCTGGTGTCCATTGATTAAAAAAACACTCTGCTCCGGTTCAGTCAGCCTCTTCCAGTTTGAGCCAACTCATTGTGCCCGTTGCATTTAATCTAGTTAGCTATACGACCGTTATAGTGAAGCTTTCGTCATCATGCATGAACGGCAAAAAGCAAACGAAGACTGGTTGAAGTTCAGACATTTCATTATCATACATGTACGATACATTTGACAAATACATTCTCTTAAATAATTTTCAAGTTGTCATATTGGCATTTAAGGTTGACAGATTAATTCATGGCGTAACTCGTGTACTGGACACCGTCAAAGAAAACATTCCACGGCACAGTGAATTAAATGATTTTTTTTCACCAGTGATGTTCAAATGATCAACGTGACAACGCAGCAAAGCATCCTGTCATTTTTGTATCATGTTTTAAAATGTTACAGAATTTTACGGCAGGCTTTTAATCTTTAATCTTTCACTCACGGCCCATGGGTGACAGCATGGAGCAGGGCTGCTGCAGCGAGCGACAGATATACAAACAAGTGTTATTTGGATAAACTGACTACATATTTCGAAACTACATGCTAATATTATTATTATTGCCTAAAAATACATATGTAAATTGTACTGAAGTAATATGTTAACAGTTCTAAGACAACAAGACTGTTCCCTGCTTTGTTCCGTGACTGTTATGGAGATGACAGTCAGTTGAAAAAGCTGGGAATCCAAGAGGGTGTCAATCAAAACGTGATCTGTCACGCCCACACAGTCTGGAGAAATAGTATCATCCCCAAAATTAGCTATTTTTGAGGTCGGTTTTCCAATAGTTGGGAACATTTATGTTCACCCAGAATTTTGTAGATACTTAATGAGACGCTCAATTTAGATTTAACATATGCATTCTTACTCTTTCAAGTCACGTTTCCAGAGGCTTTGATAAATGCACATGTGCATCTGCTTCACAAACATGTTCACATCTGTTTAAGTGAATAACCACTATCGTTTTATAATACATAACAATGAAGAACAACAGAAAATAAAAACACACAAGCACCACTGAAAAACTATGTTTCACTGAGCCCTTTATCCAACATCAACAAAGTGATACACAGCAGTTGTCTTTATTTGTGCTTTGTAACTAAAGCCTCGGTCTATTAAAATGAAACTCCAGGCAAACAGCAGTTGGTAGAGACGAAACAATGAGATTGAATGACTTTGGCTCAATGTTGGTGGGAATATCTGGTATCAAAGTCTGTTGGCTGTTGTTGTCAAGTCTAGCTCATCGTGCTTATGTGCATATCTTCCGATGCATATTGAGGGGCACATTTTGCTTCTGTTCATGTAGATCCTCCTTTGTGTTACTGTGTTTTTGTGTGCATGTTCAGCGTGCAAGATGCTTACAAGACACAATTCCTCTTTTTATTTCCCTCACAGCTGGAAACAGAGGACATCTTAGGAAAGCACATGGCTTTCAAATAAACTCAGGAAGTGTTTGATGTGTAAATGTGCATTCCAGACATGTAAATAGAATGCTATCAGCTTCTCAGCATCTGTCTGTCAGAGTTTTGACTTGTCACCAATGTTCCTCTTCTTCATCTGTGCACACTTTTCTCTTATGTGTGTTTCCTTTCTGCCTTGACAAGAAAGCAAACTGGCAAGTGTAGCCTGAGGCAGAGCAAGTGAGCCTTTGTTTAAAAGGTTATACATTTGTGCTCATGCTGATAGTGAATTTACAAGCCTAGTGGCTTAGTGACTGTTTGAAATTTTTTTTCCTAGGACAAAATGATCACATACGCACCTGAATATAAGAAAGAGAGCAGTGAAATTATAGGCTCATGATGTTCATTCTTGTTGGTGATGAAACAGCTTAATCACTAAAATTATACAAACAGGCAGAGGAAGAAAATGTTTTCAGAAGTTCACTCAAGTAAAAGTTCTAAATACTAAATACATTGTGAAAATACTCCACCACAGGGAAAAGTTCTGCATTTAAAAGCTCTCGAAAAACTACAGAAGCTTTATCAGCAGCTTTTCATTAAAGAGAAGTTCTGGTATTTTGAGGCAATATTTTTACATGTTACATGGTGTACAAATGACTGATTCTCTCTAAAAGATTTTCTAAACGATTTTAGTCTTCAACCAAAAAGGTCTACCTCTGTGAGGATCTTTCTGGTGATGTTGTAAGACCTCAACACAAGTGCAGCCTGTGAGTGGCAAACAAGCAGTTTTAGTGGACAAAGTGAAGACGGTCATTGTTGCCCCAACAGAAAACAACCATGTCGCGTCTTCCCCCTGAGGAGGTCAACTGTAATGATTAGAAAGCCTCTGGACAGTATGTGTCATTTGCAAATTAAATCATGTAAAAGGCGATGGTGGATCCAGGATTCTTCAAGTGAATCAAGAGGCCATTAAGCAGCCATAATTTAAAAAATGGGTTGAATTAATTTTCGAACATTCATTTACAATTCAAACTAACAGGACATGGACACTTAAGGGGCCAGTAATATTTCAGCTGGAGCCAGTGCCCCCCTGGCCCCGCCCCTGGGTCCACACCTGGTAAAAGCAGCCAAGGTTCAAAAATACTGGATTTCCCCTTAAAAGTATCAAAGCAGACATGTATAATGTGCAGCAATACATGCCCAATGCACAATACAGGCCAAATTTGTGACGACACATTTTCCAGTTTGACCAAGAGGCTTTTGAAAAAAAAAAATAGTTCAGCTTAAGAAGTAGGAGACTTTTTTCCTACTATTATTAAAAAATTAATTAATTAATTAATTAATTTTTAAAAATTGACTTTAAAATCACCAAATTTGGACATACATGGTGTTCACTGGAAGGGAGGGGTTTCAAAATGTGGTCTGGAAACCAACTAACTAAAGCAGGCAGATCCAGAACCATGCACACATTCGTACATGTACAGCAGCAAATGCCTGCATTTTGCACATTAATGTGCCAGTTAAACTGACTTTTAGCTTTAGCATAGGTTCCTTGTTTTAGCATCAACTGATTTAAACATGCTGTAATCATAAAGCGAGTCATCGCTTAAAGAAACACTCGTCTGCTGCAGGTCAGAAAAGAATCAGGAAAAAGTTTACTTCCTCCTTAAGTATGGAAATGGTTTCAGAAACCTCATCGTAATGCACTTCCACTCTCCATCTGTTCATTCAATATGTGCCAAACAGAAAAGCCACGACAGAGCAGTTCCCCTGCCCAGTGAACGAGTCTGAGGTTGCACTAAAGTGCACAAACAAACACACATTCCTGCTCATCAGCTCAAGAGAGAAGAGACTGATGGACAGAGGAGAGTCGAGTTATGCTGCAGAGGAAGATGAGAATGGTGGAAATTTTGATATTTTGCAATGAAAACGCACTTGAATTTCATGCAACTGACATCAGCTCAAGCTGACTGCCTGTTTCCTATAAAACAGCAAACTTTTAAAAAAAGGGTGGGGGTGGGGGTGGGGGGGTGTTAGATTCATGTGTCAAAGTCATGTTTTCAGATACAGGGGTTGTTGGAAGTTTTAGCACTCCAAAAGAGCATTTTTAGGTGAAATATCACTTAAAGTTGCAATCTATGGCATGATGATATGACGATTTCACAGCAAAGTTTTATCATTCTTACGTTAACAGCTATGAGAATGACTGCAGCAGTTACTCAGCTTGTAGTAAAAGAAAAATGTTTAAAGAAGAAAGCAAATTTTATCATCTAGATGTTATTGTGCCTGGCAGCCAAGCCTAGTATTCAATATCTTAAATATTAAACATAGCCATGTTTCACTTTTAATATTGAGGACACTGTACCAGTCTCTCTCTCACACACACATACACACACACATTTAAAGGAACATGAGTGAAAAGAAATTGTTTCACAGTTCATTTTGAAATTCCCAGTATTCACGGGCATCTTTGTGTACACGTAACCTCCCAGTGACAGAACCACAGCACAGTGTGTAAAGCTTTTGTGCAACCTCAATATGTTTCCTCACGTCTTTCGGTTCTCTGAATACCTTTCTAGTACTACTTCAAATAATATTTACTGAAAACAGAAAGAATGACACTTTATTTCCCCCAGGAGCTGGACTGTATGATATGTATGTGTTTGTAGTGCTTTATGAACCAGATTAAAAACATATACCTGCATCTCTTGTTCGTCTATGCTTTAAAATACCTTGAGTTGTAAAAAACAACCTTTGAAAATAGCCTCGCATGAGCAGAGCCCCTGTTGGTGATATATTTATATAAAAAAAAAAATCTAAAGGTCACAGCCAGCCAAAACGCCCTCCCTCCAGAGTCGCCTCAGTGCATGGTTGTTGCTCCCACCACTATTTACTTCATAACCCAAAACATTTGTTCATTTCATTTGTGGCTTTTAGAGGGAATAAATATCCCAGAGATGTTTAGCCCTTTTCAATGTCTGATCTTACCATGAGCTCATTAAAAATACATGATCTGCGTTCCAGCTTTGGCTGTTGGATAACTGCTTTTCTGTCTCTCTCTGTCTGCCTTCTGATGGAATTAAGAAGTTGTTATTAACATGATTAATTTCACCCTTAAGGGGATTTACATGGCCACAGTAACACTCATCAGTGGCCTCTGAAAGTACTGTATGTGTACAGTGATCTCCGCCAGTGTGGTGTCATGATAAAAACACCACTGGGACATCTACATTTGCTATTTCGTTAATGCTGTGCATATAAATAGAACAAAATGTGCAGAGGTCTGAGGATGAATCCACTGCAGCAAAAGCTGCAAAGCTGCCTAAAACAGTCAAGTTCTTTTATTTTGTTGTAGAGCACTTAAATAAAACATAAGTTAATCTATGTGTTTCACAGATAGAATTATGTATACACTTTGATTATAAAAATGAAATATGCAAATAAAATAGCTTAGTCAGTAAAATGACATTGAAGCTATGTTGTTAAGTTATGGTGCCATTGTGTGGGAAGCTGTATAGAGATTTGTTTAATATTAGATTTTTCGGTAAAAGTAAATAACATCTTATAGTGAGGATAAACTGAGAGCATCAATAAACAAAACCTAACGTCTTCCTCATGTTCTGTGAAGCTACTTTAACGTGACACTTCAATGCAAAATTCTGTTTTGTTTGACAATTATTCACCCTTAGTTGTCTTAATTTTTTTTTTCCTTCCAGTGTTCCTCCACAATAAACAGATGATGTCAAAAATGCATGCCCCTTTTTGCTGGCAGTCCATGGAGTTACATTCTTGAAAGCATCGAAACTCTCAACAGCTTCCTGTGATATAGTCCAAGTCCTTCTCAATGTGTTGTATGATCAGTACTTCGAAACACACTTTCATTTCAGCTTGAAAGCTACTAAATCCAACAAATAAATGTTTTGAATCGCAGAATATGATTTTGGTGAACTCCAGCTCGACTAAATATGGTTCACTCAAAAACTGCAGAAACTCCTCTCTTTCTCTGCACCAGCCATTTTTGTTCACCTACAAGTTTGGGATAACTTTTTAGTATTTTTGAGGAAATTCAGGATAAGCGAATGAAAATGGCTGGTACAGAGAGAGAAGAGTTTCTGCAGTTTT
>JAQFJB010000012.1:23001920-23020028 GCA_029874875.1 Naso minor | reverse complement strand
TCACAACAAAACTAGTAATGAATATTGATTTGTTTTCCCCCTTGAAGTAAACATGCACAGCCATACACATGCACCTAAATATAAACACACATATACAAATACCTGTGCCCTGATACAGCCAAAGAGAATGTGATTATACAGTCCACTTTGTGTGCTGCCACCTGCTTGACAGATGCATCTGTTGAGCAAATCTTGATGGATTTTCAGTCTGAATTCTAAATCAAAACCGCATTTTCCCTCCTCTTCCTTGCTGCGAGAGCCCTTCATGTCTGCCATGCCTCCTGCCTCGCCCAGCAATCATTCATTGACAAAGCCACGATGGAAGAAAACATTACTTTGGATTCTTATCTTCACCGCATGTTGAGCCTGTGTGATGAATGGGAGCAACATAATACACGTGTATATGAACACCTCATATCAGACGAGTTGGAATGTGTTGTCCTTCTTTACAGTTGTCATTGTCCTGACTTTGATTTGACAAATTGTGTTGCAATTTCATCTTCTGTCTTTCTGTTTTTTGTGTACTCGCTTGCTTTCTGATTGTTAGTAACCTTAATTTCTCTCGGTCCTCAGTCACCTCAGTCTTCCTCCATTGCTGGCTTTCACGTCTTTATGCTTAGCACAGCCTCACTGCCAGAATGACAATTAACGGAGGTAGGAGGCATTTTAATTTATTTCACTTGGCTATGAATATTCAGTGTAAACAGAGCAGTTTTTATGCATGGCTGTCAAATCTCATGTGTGCTTATTAGAGTGATATTTAATTTGATATGTTGGCCCACCGAATAATAGCAGGCTACCTAGACAATAGCTAATTAATGGGGCAGGTGTGTCTGTGTGTATGTATATTTTAAGGTCATAGTAGCAAGGGAAAGAGGTCTGTGTGGTCTACTGATCTTAAAAGTGTGTTTCCATCAGTTTCAATTTGGGACGCAATGCTTTCTTTAGTCAACATGCTTGAAAGCAATTTGAACATAGCTAGCTGAGTCAAAAATCTGTTCTTGCATTAAAGACATCAAGATTTCTTTGGCTATGCTGTATCCTGGTTTAGAGAAGCTCCTTTCTGACTGCGAGGGATCTTTAAAACCCCTAAAGTCAAGTCAAAGAGGCTCACATTTCCTCAGATGATGTGTAAGTAAATGTTGCTCACGGCCAAAGACACTATTGTGTGTATCTTAAAGTGAATGTTTGCTGTCTGCTTATTTGGTTGTGTACTTTATGTGGCAGACAAGACCCCCTCTGTGCCTCCCATCTGCAAATGTTTTTACACAATACTGGCTTTAAGTGTATCATGAAATGTCTGTGTCAGTGTTCATTTAATCTTTTCAGGGAGAGTTTTAGATGCATTGCAGGAATAAAATGTCGAGTAAATGGCCATTCAGATGATTTCTCCGTTAAGATATCTTTCACGTGAAGTCGGCCAAGCAGCCAGCTTATGACACCATCAGGAGATCTAACAGCTTCATTGCTGTCATCCTTATCTGTGGTGGGTTTTGGTTTTACCCAAAGTTGAATTCTGAGTTAAATGTGTGCATTGTTCTTTCAGTACACATTTGAATGCACAGGGCTTCAGACAAACTGGGAGCACTGTAGCCCCTTACTGAAAATTTTTAGAAGTGCAAGCAGGAAATTTAAGGGCCACATCTTAAATCAACCTGCAAGCAAATTTCGTCTTTCTGCATTTATTAGAAATAGTTTTCTTTTCATGAGTTGTTACTTCCCGTGTTAACTGTTATGGATTTGGATTATTTTTATGGATTAACGTCAGAGAGAGTAGGTGAGTCTGTTTGCCAGTGGAAAAAAAAAAGAAGAAGAAGTCACTTGTAAGGCTGACCATTGGATTGACATTGATAAAAATGACCAAATCTAAATTTTCCTGAAGTATTTTGCCTCATTAATAAATTCCAGTGCTCAAAGACACTTTAATTATATTCTGGGTTCTTGAATAATGACTTCAAAATCAGGACATCCGTAAAAACAGACACAGTACTAATAAATCAAAAATATAAATGTTTCTTTTCAATAGAAATTATTTGTGTGCCTCTGCTTGACACAGAACAGTTTAAATACAGCATGCAGCTTTTTATCCAGTGCACATGCTTATTGATCAGGTAACACATTGCAGAGAGATAAATTCCAGTAACTGTGCGCTTAATATTAAAGTACTGATGCACGCAGACACAAACAGCTGTTAAACTGACTGGCAGCTAATCCGGATGTGATGAGCTGTCATCACAAACTGGATGTGTTTTTCTAGTGTTTCTTTGGCGCACATAAAAGTTCCCCCCCAAAAAAAAAGTTTTTAGCTCAGGGCGCTGAGTTGCAGCGGTTGTGAATGTTACAGTCTGACACAGTCTCCCACTCCTGCAGCCCCATTGTTGTGCTCCTTTTGCCTTTTTCCCATTTTTGGGGGAGGGAATCTGGCGCAGACCAAGGGCGACAGGTCTGAAGGACACCCCCTGAAAATTTCACCCCTCACTTAACGACAGTTCCGGAGTTAGAGCCCATGACGGGACTGTTGGACATTCACAGCTGTTTTTCCCCACATGCGCTCAGATAGTGTTTTGGAGTGTCTATGCTTAGTGCGACACGTCTCTGTATGATTACAACCATCGGCCTACACTGGCAGACTCCCTCTCATCTCTTCATTCAACATGAAAAAACAAAATTGTCAGCAAATTTGCAGGTTGCACACTTGAGAGTAGTTATAAAAAATGCTTGTGCTGTCTCAAAAAATGGTTGCAAAATGTATGGAGCCCTGATGCACCACCCAACCTAAGGATGAGTGAGATAATATGATTATTTTTTCATGTATATTTCGCTCATGGTATCCAGTGGTTTGGGATTCCCATTGTGCACTTAGGGCCAGAGGAGAGCCCTTGCACAGCAGCCTGTGCTGGATTGACTCCCAGACATCCACTGTGTTTCCCTATCACTAACAGTGTAGAGAGACATGGGATACACCAGACCAGAGGCCAAGGGGTTGTTGGATGAACCCAGTGGTGTAGAGGGCCAGGGCAACTGTGACTGTGACAGCATCTGGAGAGACAGGATGTTCCTGGCTGTAAAATCTTGATCATGTATTCTCTATTGGATGCTTGCAATGAACAAAAAGTACATCCTTATTCCTCTAACTGTGTTTTTTAAGTAAGTATGTGACATAAAAGTCACTGGTTATAGAAAAATATATGCTATAAAGCACATGCTCACACTTGGAGTTGGTGTGCCTCCACACTCCCTTTCTTTTTTGCTGGTGATATCAACGGTTCCGCTTCTTCTGGCAGGGTGCACAGAAGCGTTTACACCTCTGACTGGGCCTGGCGCTGGTGTATGAGATCATGTAGAGAGCGCCATATGCTTCTTCACCAACGCAGCACACTGCCTAGCCTGTACCATCTGTCATAGAAATGCTCCTCCCCGCCATGGGCATCACTACTAGCATCTGAGGACTTCCTTATCCAGGCGTGACGTTTGCATCTTCCCTGGCACTCCCCTCTCCCCCATCCTGATTGGCCTATGTGCCTGTGGACATGCTGTGCAATGCTTTCTCAGTTTATTTATTCACAAGCTGGGCTGAACAGATCACCCATCTGAGAAACTGTGGGTGGAAGCATTTTAGATTCAAGGGAAAAGTCATGAATAGACAGATAAGTCTAGTTTTTAGGAAGGCAACAGTTGTACAGTACTTCTATCAAAACAGCATATCTGAAGTCACCTTAGCTTGTCTCTGAAACCCAGTAGAAGAAATCCCAGCAAAGAAAAAAGCATCAATTTAGCAGTGCAGTTTCGGATTATGCTGCATTGGCTGCACTCAGATCAATCTGAATGAATTGTGTGTTAGTTCTGATCCATTGAACATGATTAAAAACATGATTGAGATGCTACAAATGCACATCACCAGGTTTTTACGTTACGTAAAACAACCAAAAAGGGGCCACTTTATAGGACCATAAATGATCAGTGCTTTACAGTTGCGTTTTTAAGCTAAAATGTTATGAGATGCTTATACATGCGGTCTTTACTGCACATCTTGTGTGCTGTAAAGAAGGACTTCACAAGTCAAAGATTTTTAAGCCCGATCAGGGGCCTGGAGAAGTAATGTGCTACTGTGGAACATTAGCATCACTCATGCTTCAGCTCCTCTTTTATGTCATGGTGTCCCAACACTTGCTCAGTGATAAAGCTATTATCCGGGTAATACTGGCCCTAAATTGCATGTTTTATTGAGGCTATTCTATGCTTCGTTGAGCAGTGAATTTGTTAGGAGCAATGCAGTAATTTCTTTTTTCTATCGTTTTCCCTCTGTGTGCCTTTTCTGTAAATTCACTCCAGTTTATTTTCAGTTTTTGCCTACTTAGCCTGGAGAACAGTGTTGCATGAGGCTTAGATAGTTCCTCATCAAATTCTGCTCGGCTCTCTGTGTGATACCAATCCACTTTTACTAATTGTCGAGAAACTGTGCGGACAAACTTAACACTTGACGAGTGAAAAAAAGGAAAGTCAGAGCTGTAATACAGTGTACCTCTTAAAAACACATGGGAGCTACTTCCTTTTCAACTTGGCAGACAAATATTTCTGTCAAACATGGTTAAAACATGGAACACGGCAGACCTCTCCTGAAGGCGCATCCCCTCCCGTCTCATTCACAGTCCCCCACTAGAGTTGCCTTGTGCACTTCAACACTTCAAGCGCTTTTTAAGACCACTTTCATCTTTCCCCTTCAGAAAACGAAACAGAGTCTCTGGTGAAAAGCGCTGACAGTAGCAGTTAGTGCTGAGAGTTGGCACGACCACGGCCCTTCACTTCTGTCTTTGTGTGAAGTGGTGAAGGATAAGTCGACCCTCTTAGAGCTTTGTGTGTTTGGCAGTGTATGTCTCAGTGTGTGTGTACACCAGCTGAACCCATGTTGTGTCCTCTCTCCTTGTTGGTCTACTGGATAGGAGCCACTGACATTGCTGCTCATCTATTAAGGGAAGGGATTTTTACAATGGCTTCTTGAACTTCAAAAGGAAAAAGAAGCCTCAGCTTTGTGAGACATTGCACTTGTATTGTTGACATCTTCATGTTGTTAGTGCCAGCCATTTTACGTCCATCAGTGAGCAGTTACCATTGCCACCTCCACTGTTTCCAGTGTAAACACAATGGGAGGCCAGCTGTTATAGCAACAGTGACCAGGAGAAAGAGGGTTTGTTATGATGACTGTTTTAAATGAGAAAAGAAACCGAAACAAAGTAAAATAAAAACCGTAGTGTTTATGTTACGGGGTCAGTGTCTAGGGTTTCCTAGGCCTGGTTGCTCGTGCATGTATTTATTTAGGCTTGGCTGCAGACTGAAAAACAAGGGAAAGTGGGCTTAACTGCTGCCACTCCGGTGCCAACCTGATCCACTTTTGCCGGCTCGCCTTGTGGTCCAACCACGCTTGCTTTGCGTTGGTGCCCCGACGTCACTTCATTATATTTTTACAGTGCTACGCTAAAAAAAACTTTAATACAACTCAGCAGTGACAAGGGGGTTACCTCAGTGGTCCTCTTCTCCTCATGAAAGCTCTCAAAACGACATTCTCTCGCGGCGTCTCCTTTTCAGACTTACACTGGCATTCTAGGTAACCCCACCCGTAGCTTGACTGCCATGCAGGACATCCAATCGAGAGACAGTGTGCTGTTATTATATACAGTAGTTAAGAAAGAGTGCTACCATGGATTCTCGAGTTTTCAGTCCGAATTTCTTAGGGATGATACAAAACCATAATGATCAACCATTTGTCTGGAGATATTAATTTAAAACCGTAACATTGTGATTCACACTGCAGTATGGAAAGTAGCCTACTGCTGGAGGTGTGGTAACATTAGATTAGCTGAAAAGCTTTACTCTTTGACCATCTTGTGTTTGACCACCATCTATTTAGGATATAAAAGACTCAGAATTCTGTCTTTGTGTGAACTGTGCACTGCAAATATGCAGTTTGTCAACAAAAGACAGTTATTAAATAACTACATTGCTCATTCATTTTTTGTGAAAAGTTTTTATTATGTATATATATTAAATGTATAATATATTTAACATAAAGTATGAGACAGATCTGGTCTGTGCAGAAAGTAAATGTAAGGAATTGGTTTGATTAGGTTTGGTAAGCAGCAAATAAAGTAAATAATAAAGGGTTTTGTGTGTGTTTGTACGAGGTGAAGAGAGAGGGAGAGGAAGAGAGAGAGAGCAAAATGGTGGATGTAACCACATTAGTGGCTATATTTTTTAAATTTACATAAATGTGTTAACGGAGCTACAAACTGGCAATGTCAAGTAATGCATCTTCCTCTGTGTTTTGCCCACAAATTCTGACCTTTTTGTGCTCAGTTGCTTTAGCCCATTTCTTTGTAGCCTTCTTATCTCTTGCCTCTTTTCTGCACCGTCACTCACATTTTCCAATTCATTCACACTTCAGTCTGTTGTTTCTCTCTTGCACTTATCTGCTGTTACCTTCTCCGTCTTTGTTGTGCTTAACACCTTTCAATTTATGCGCCACCTTCCTGTAAAATGCAGTGACTTGACGTGGTTGTTTGCCATTTTGATCACATTGTTTAGAAAATAAACGAGTGCAGGAAGTTAGCCAGGATGAGCTGCAGGTTTCTCTACCTCACCGCCCTGCTCCCTGCAGGGCTCCTGCTGATGGACGGAATGGCTCTCATCCCTTCAGAGGGCTGGCCTGTCACACAGGAAGACAGATGTTTGTCTGCGGTTTTCCTTTCTCTGCTGCCTGCCAAGATAACACACACCCGATGAGGAGAGAGGATGGCGAGGGGCTGGTTCAACATTGACAAAACGGCCCGCTGACACTGCACCAGCTTCATTCTGACATATATAATAGGCTGTATGATGGCTGCAAACACTGGCATTCGCAGAACTTCTAAGAATCTGCATTGACGCACTTACCTCAGATGATATAAAAGCGCAGACACACACGCCCAGATACAATTACGCTGGCCTCTCCAAGGACCTGTTGTCATCCCATAAATTAGCCTGCTGTTAGTTCTTTGGTTTGGTAAGAAAAAGCCATGCATCTGAAATTGTCTTAACAGCTGTAAATAGGCTTTGCAGGGTAAAGCGGCCTGTCTCTCAAAGAGATGATTTCTGTAAGCAGCTTAGTGTTTCCACCTCCTCATTACGCACCCTAACCTATTCATGTTGTGGGTGAGACGTGGAATTATTTCTCTCACATCCCCTCTATCGTATTAGGATGATACTAATGTGCCAGTAGAAGTGAACATGTTGCCTAATACTTGTTGACAGAGTACTTTGCACAAATGCAGGCTACCGAGACATGTTGGTATTAGTCACAGTAAAGAGTTGAATCAGGTTCAGATATAGGAGCTATACTAGTGGTGTAAAATGCACAGACATTGTGCTTTGCTGTAGGAATTTCCAATCATTATGGATGCATCAGGTTAAATTTGGTCAAGTTAAGTTTGTATCTTCTGATGGCGATGCTAGTACAGATTCTGTAGCACATTTGAGAGAGTAATTGTTGTTGTTGTTGATATTATGTGTAAGGTTGCATGATGCTGTAGAAAACTACACTGCACTCCTTATTAAAAGAACAAAATGTACAGTACACAAAGCAATTGAAATGCTTTCAAAGCAGTTTATTTGAAGTGTCGCTTGAACAGACTTCACATACATACTGCTGTAGGAGTGTAAGTTGCTCTGCCAGCTCCTTTAATGGTCTGAAAAGCAAATAGATGAACAAATGATGAGCACACAGCAATGTATTTCAACTACTAGTAGATAGATTTAAAAACATGAGTTCAAAAGTAATGTGAGATTTTCAAAGAGTGCAATAGCACATTGACAGCTCCTTCGTCGGGTTTTCAAAGTGAATATTTGATATAAAAGTGCAAGAACTGTGCAGAGAAATAAACTTCTACACTATCAAAACAACCTATCAAATAATTTTATTTGAGTAGACGATGATCAGTATGCAAATTGGTGATCCTCTATCCGATGAATGAAATACTTCAGTATTACAGTAATAACACATTAATGTTATAAGGCAGTGCTTAATTTGTAAATAAGAAAGTGCTGGAACAAAGTGCATATGAGAGCGGTGGGATGAGGAGGAGCACATACAGAAACGGTGCTAAAAACATGCCAAACATGCAAATGCCCACTCACTATGATGTGGGGCTTACACAGGCCTCAACTTCAAATGACTTACATGATTAAAATGTTGGAGCAATGTTTTCAGATTGTTGTAAACTACATATGCAAATGCCCACATCACCTCATGTGGCGCTTACAACAGAAATTAATTTCTCAACAGGTCAAACGTACACAATAAGACAATAGCTAATTGTAAAGAATCAAACAAGCTTTCTAAAATTTAATTATCATTTAAAGATTGGCACGGCAGCCACCTTTTTAGTTGTCCAGATTCCACGCTCACTCTGCACTTGCAATAGGAATGGTATCGACAGCAACAAATTGCTCCTTCAATTCCTCGGGGATGTCTTTCTTTCCGGAGTCTCTGTACTGTCTGTAGGCCTGTATGACAGCGTACCAGCTGTCAGGGTCAAAGTGCTGACACAGCGATGCAACCTCAGTCTCTCCATGCATGGCACCTGCGTCCTCGGGCCAGTATTGTGCATAAAGAACCTTGAACTCCTCTGTAAACTTACCTGCCCCCTTTGTGATGGCATACGATCCTCCAAGTTCTTTGCCAAATTTAGAAAAAACTGCCTCTGGTTCAGTGTTTTATCACTGATTTTCCACTGTTCAGTGTGATGCCATGGAAGTGGAGTTCTCCCAGGCCGGTCGCTTCAAACACAATGGTTACCATGTGTTGTGAAATGATTGCAGTGTCGCATACTTCTTGTTCTCTTGGCTTCAGTGATCTGACTGCAGGCAAGTTTTGCCAGTACATGAAAAGCGGGGCCGCGCTGTGCACCAACAATTTTATCCCCCTACTTTTTAAGAAGAAATCTAAACTAATAAACAATGTGGAGTTGCTTGAAAGCGGTCTGTAAATTGAAATATATATATATATTTTTTGCTACTTTTTTTGTTTCTTTGCTACGAGGGGTGGCAGATCTGGGCATCCAGGTGCTGGATCACAAACAAGAGGTCCCGGTTACTGTTCCGATAGGATCCAGCACAAATTTAGCCCTGAGTATAGGCAACTGATATCAGTGCTGGATCCATTCAGGCTCAACTGTGATGTTAATTTGTTTGGATTCTCAGTCATTTCTCTAAAAAATTTTCATGGGTATTTTCAGGACCACTTCTCTGCAGGCCAGAGTTAGTATTTTTCTGGTTGAGTATCTCATAATGACTCTTTGCAGAGACTTCTTTCTCAAACAAATGATTCTTCCTACAGATATATACACAAGGCTCCCATGGTTCCACAACACCATTATCATTACCGTCACCCCTCTGCTTGTATGACAATGAAAAACTCTCAGCCAGGAGTTTTAACTGCACCTTTCTGTCACTGAGAGGAGACAGGGCCATCTCAAGTCGTCATTAGATGCGCCGTCTGTGTCTGAAAGACAGGTGGACTTGTCTTCTAATGAGGACTCGGCCATCATGCAAGCGGTGACTGGAGAAGGTGTCACACAGAGGTGTCACTGTTGGTCTGGGACACTGATTTTCTCCTCCACTGAGTAGCATGAAGATGGCATCATTAGAGGCAGAGATGGATGCATGGATGGTGGACTTAACCAGACAAGACAGTGAGACAGTAATAATATATGTAGTTGTAGCAAACAAAGAGGTCAAATTGTTATCTTTGACTTTTTATACACGCCTAAATCTCTTTGTTTGTCCCTCGTTACACAACAGACAACATTTGGTCTTAGAAACATGGCGGTCGCAAAAAAGACTTTGTTGAGTGTGATTCATATTTGTCAAAGTTGTTTGACTTTTCAACCTCACCCAAACAGAAAAACACATTTAGCTGTAGGAATTCCAAGGTCATTATGCGACAAAATAGATAAATAGATAAAGCTTTTATTTTCATATCTTTCCTTGTGGTTCAACTGCCATAGCTGCATGAATGGAGAGCAATTTTCTGTCTGACCTTTAAGCAAGTATGGCAGAATTGGAAATTGTAAAAGTTTAAGGAAAGCTGAACTCATTTGAGATAATACCAGAGTTACCGCTGTGGTTCAAGGAAATCATCACACACGGAGTCCAGCATTTAACACTACCTGTTCCTCTATCTGGTCCTGTCTGTAAAACAAACATAATAAAAGTAGAATGTGTGAGGCGACATTGGACATTGTGGCAAACAAGTGCTGGCCTCACTTTACCTTTTGAAACATATGTAAGGGTCAACAGTATGCAAAAATAAAGCTTTTTGCTAATGCAATTTGTGAAGCTTATGGAACAGCTGAAGTCCGGCATTGCCTATGGGACTTCTTAGTAGGTTATGAGATTATTATTTCAAATATTAAGGAGCCATGGATATGGCTTAGCAAAGAGCCCTGTGGCAAAGTGAGTCAAAAGCCAGAGATGCTACAGTAACATTCTGTAGCTATTAATATGCAGTTGATAACATAATTGAAGTTAGTTGAAAGACATGCCAAGTGCTTCCAAATGGAAGCAAATGGAAGCATAAGTGTGCTTCACTGGAATATACCTGAATTATAAATAATACCTCAGCTGATTGGAACAAATTCTAAACAATGCTGCATTATTTATTTTAATGGTTTTAGTAGACAAACATTTCAGACTATTTTTTTCTTTTTTAGAGACTGATTTCTGCCTGCTTGGCAGTAATCAGCGCTCTTCTGCATTGCAGCCAGGAGGTGTACAGTCTTGATGAGCACAGATGCTAAAGATTCACAGGTCTTTTTTTCCCCCTTACGTGTTAATGGCATTTATCCTTATCAAGGCTCCCTAGAATGTCTGATGTAGCTGTGTATGCTTGTGTTTGTTTTCTCCTTTCTCCCAAGAGTTCGATTAGTCTGTTCCATTTAGCTGCCACATTACTTTCATTACAGCATACATGGACGCTGGGGAGGGCCATCCGGATCTTTTCTGCCTCCATGCAGATGGTAGCCACATCTTACTCTCTCCGGATTGGCGCTCAGCCTACATCTGTCCCCTACCAGCCAGCATCCCCCTTATGGCACCGCCTCGAAGGCTCAATTAAATATCAGACCAAAGCTAACTCTGCTGCTGGCCACCCATGAGCTACACAGAAAGAGAGAAGAGGGGGGAAGGGAATGGGCTCCTCAAAAGTGCACAGAAAGAACGAGGGCGAACGAGACACTGACTGTCGAAGTAACATCCTCTCTGCCAGCTGCTGTCACTGGCAAGCAGACTGGGAGTTGATTTGCACTCATTACTGGGAAATGAGTAAAGCCTGAGGATGATGACCACATTACTCCGATCGCATGTGATGTGATCGGAGATGTTGTGCGATGTTAATCTCCTCCCCTGTGTCCCCAAGATATAGAAAATAAATGGAGATGAAAATCTCTCCGCACATCTTCACATCGGGCCATGTTAGATACAAATGAAAGCGGAGAAGCGATTATACAACAACGACTCCCTCCCCCCCTCAAAAAGGGTTTTCATTCAACTAATAACCGAACCACTTTCTGCAGGGGGTATTTCTAATTATTGTGGCTGCAACAAGTTAAGAAATGATTTGTTATAAATCTAGTGCATACACACTCTGCGCACTCTAGGTAATGAATTCATTCAAGGGGGAATCTTGGACAGAATGAACAATATATTGCCGTCTGATAGAATACACTCGGAATGCAATGTACGTCGCCCTTCATTAGCGTGACCTCCCAGCGTACAGATTCAGAACTGGACTTTTTTCACTCCATGAACACCTTAAGCTCTCACTCTCTCATAGTGCTCGCTGGTGTCGACCGATCTACCTCAGACGTGCCCTTATTTCTCCTTGTCCATCACAGTGTCGCAGCTGAACATAAAAGCATGACTTGTGTCTGATTTTACATACTACTACAGCTTTTTCCGTCAACTCCCTGCTCTGCTCTGCACTCATTAGTGACCAACCTTTGTCTGAATGTTAGAGGCCATTTCATGTCTGTCATACTACCCAGATAATGGCCACCCTGCTCTTTACCATGCATCATGTTCACCGTGATCTTTGAGGACATCATTATCCTTTTCATGTGTTTCTACAGAGAATCGTGTTTCTGTGTTAAATGAATCTACAGATTTCTTTTTTTCTTGATAATACTTTTTTTTTTTTAAACACAGCCTTTTCAACATAATGTGAATGCATTTAGCACATTACATCTCTTATATCTATTTTCTTTTTTGGTTTAGTAAGTTTCCATCTCATTATCAGTCATTGTTCTTTCAGTGTCTGTTCATAATTGCTGATATTGCCACAATGTCTTGTTGTGTGCAGCATAATAAGCAGGTTTGCTATCAATTACTGGTGCAGCAGGAGTGAACACCTGCCTTGTTCTCACCCCATTACCTTCCCTTGCACATTACATGCCTTTTAATATATTTAATATATCTTCACTTTAAAAGCATAGCTTGCGTTTTTAAGGTCCTCATCAATGTGTCAATAATCTTACCTTTCTACACACCTCAAAAAACACAATCTCCCTGTTGGGCTATGTCTTTTGTTCTCCTGCTTGTTTCTTTTCTCTCCTTAAAAGCAAAAGTCATTTCCTCTGTGCCGTCCCTCTCCACTGCACATGCCCGCAGGACACACTAATTCATCTTGCTTTGAACTCTTTTAAATTTCGCGCAGTAGCAGTTTTTTATTAACATATTTATTCATTTATGACTCCTCTCAAAGCCATTTGCATATGAGCACACCTTTATTCTTTCAGTGTTTCCCTCTCCCTTTCTCCCCTCTCAGCTCTCCTCAGAGAACAGGTCTCACTAATGCAGTGTTAGTTTAATCCCTGCCACCCTGTCAGAGGCTATTTTCTCAGGTTCCTTTTCTTACTACCGCAGCAGTTGCGTGTCTGTAGTGAGTTTTTTGGCTCTCTTGGCTTACGATGCAATTGTATGGACATTCCCCACCCTGCTCGCAGGGTTTCGTCAAGGGAGGAGCTCGTCTTCAGCCCTAAAGGGCAAGATGTCTTTCCTGCCATTGCAGCGTGGATCATCCCCTTCCACTCTCCATACCTCTCAGTACCCACCCTGATGGCAGCCACCTGTCAGTGACTGAACTCCCCCACCTAGATAATGATAACCTAGCCAGAGACCATCTTTCATCAAGTGTCCTCCGCCCATTTGAGTAGAGTGAGATTGTGGACGAGACACTGAATAGACAGCTGAAGGACGGCAGTGACAGTAAAGGAGAAGCAGGGTGGTTATACAGTTGTGGCAAGGTCATGTGATGGTTTCCAGTTGCTCCAGCACCAATGTTCAATTCTGAGAATACTGACATGATTGTACACTCAACCTCTCTCCAATAGCCATTGTTGCTTTTTGGCCCTCAGCTGTTTTAAGATTTAGCTATGGAATGTTTTTACAGCAAGATAATATTTACCGTTCATATTTGGTTAACACAATAGACATGCCGCTTGCTGTTACACGTGCTTATCACAGACTGATGTGTAGTTGAGTACTGTGGATCTTCAGATGGTGGTCTTTCCCTGAAAAAATCTCCAAAGGACTGACAGAAGATGTCATTCATGGTGTTACGTTTCAGTCAAACAACTTGTGCAGTCATTTAAACAAGCAATTTGACTTTATGGGCTGTGACTGACATCAAATGACGGCTTTGTTAATTAAAGCTCTGGTAGGCAACATTTGGAAATCAAGCTAGCTGTAGCATGAGACTCCTTGGGAAGCAACTTCGCTGCACCCTTCCCTAAACTTCTGTTTTTGCTCAGGCTCATGTTATGTTTTGTTTGTTGACGCTCTGTCTTTTTAAGCCAGTTTGCACCAAAGATTCACAACAAAACTAAATGTTTGCAGGGAGGTTTGCAGCCGAGTAAACTGGGCAGTTTTAGCTCGACTAATGCCGGCTGATAGTGTGACACTTATTGTCGGCAGAGGCAAAGTTTAGAGCGTAAGGCATGTCACTTGTTTCAGCAGCCAGTCAGCTTGCACCAGCAATACCTGTTGCTAAGAAACAGTGTGTAGAGCAGTCAGTAGGAACATGTGCTCTCTGAAATTACCGTGATTGGCCAAAAATACCCTGTGACGGTCTGAATACAGAGCATACAGAGCTACAGAGAGGTGAAGAAGTGTAGTGTTCTTTCAGACCACATGAATTACAATTTGTAGAAAGATTATTATGGACTTTTAGTGCTATGACACCGAAGATGAACTGCCTACCTCTACTTTAATTTAAGCTACTTGTCAACACAGAAAATGCATCTTCAACCTATATTGTTTCCATCCTGTGCCAAATTTATAAGTTTTGTCACTGTTCCAAGTATTGTTTGCATCAGACAATGATGGATGATATCAGTTACAACAACGATAACACTAACGATGATGATCTCTACCATGTGCTGCACTGTAGTCTTTGATTTGATTAAAATGTAAATATTTACCCCATGTCTTGGAATTCAAGGGAATGGTTTGAATATCTTTGTGTTGCAGTGTATGGCTGTTGTTGGGGGGAGGTGGGGGCACTATTATTCTAAATCAGTAAATTATGGAAAAGGGTTATTTTCATTTTTTTTCTCTATGGAAAAAAATATTGTGTTAGACCCTGTGGTGTTGGCTTTCTGTCTTTCTATCTAACAGCAACCAACAGGTCAGATTTTTCACTTACCTGGTGAAACGTTTTAACAGCTACTTGAAAAACTGCCACGTAATTTATTATACACATTCATGTTTTTTCAGACAAAACGTCCAAATGACTTTCTGATCCAGTTACTTTGCCTCCAGTGCCACCATAAGATTTGTATTTCTGATTTTGAATCAAATGTTCCAACAACTATTTGACTGATTGCCCTGAAAATCGGTAGAGACATCAGTACTTCGCTGTTTCCACCAGCTCCATTATCAGGTCAAAGTTCTAATTTGTCTTAAAATTATTTTATGGGCGAATACCTTTAAAACTAATGACATACCCATCCACCAAGCTGTACTTTGTGATTATGTCCAAACAGCCTACTAAGATAATGACCATGGTAAACATTAAATCTGCTGAGCATCAGCATGTTAGCATGTTCATGGTACCGTTGTGGATATGTAAAGCTTGAAAGAGTCTCTGGTGTGGCTGTAAACTATTTAGATACATCTCTCATAAGATACATATTTTATGTCCATATGTATACTGTATATAGGCACAGTAATTCCTGAGATAAATTGCAATTAAGAGTGCAGGGGCAATATTTCTTGTGGATAGGGTCTGAATTCTGATGTGCAAAATCGTTTTACATATCACCCCCGTCTCTTTTTCTCCTCCTGTCTGTAGGTCAATCAGATCGACAGACTCAAGGGGGCAACCAAGGTGTTGAGCCTATATTTTGAGTGCTCTGTCTCTGCCTCTCTCTTTCCTTCTTTCCCCTTTGTCTCTCTCTCAATCCATCTCTCTCCATCTTGTAGATGCCAAGGAAATCGTGCTGAAAGCTCAGATCCTGGCTGGCGGCAGAGGCAAGGGTGTGTTTGACAGTGGCCTTAAAGGTGGAGTGCACTTAACTAAGGAGTAAGTATGCCCCTACGTGCATTTCACACTGAGTGTTACTGCAGGAGATAGATTTATATTATTTCTCCCACGACAGCTGCTTTTTGAGTGAGGAGGCTCAAAGAGCTCTCTGAAGATGCTCCCTAGACACAAAGACACAGTCGAGATTAAGTTGACTGCAAATAAACAGTTATTCTCTGTTTCTGTGGCTGGTTTTCAAACAACTGTCCCCAATTAAATGTAGCAAACGTGCTTTTAAGGTCGACAGGAGCATTATGCACCCCGTACTGAGTTATCCTCTCTCAGGCTGATTGAGTTTTGGCCTGCTGCTGAGGTTTATTTTGTTCTAGTTTGCAAAGTGTGATGGGTGTGGACCCCTCTTAAATCTTGTGCATTTTTTAAAAAATAAAAGCCTTAACATCAATATGAAAGAGCTTCTCTTTGCTCAAACACTGCGGTTTCCTTTGCCAAGACAATGCTATCTTTTCAGTAAAAGTACCTGCCACGTCTGCTGCCTTAAAGGGAAAAAGGTGATTTATGACGATTGTCCCAGACATGTATCATCGTCACCCTACTTCAGGGTTCAGAATGGCCCGAAACTTTTTCAAAGAGAGATATGCTGAAGTTCATTGTCCCCAGACATGACACAAGTGCACAGATCACCTTCCTCTCATCTGTCAAAAGATGAATACAACCCGTAGCTTCATTTTTATTTACTTACAAAACCGGAGCAGGCTTACAGGAGCAGCCCTGGCCTGCTTTTAAACATGAAATAAGTCGAAGTTCATTCACAATGTATCAACGTATCTTACAAAGCTTTGTCAGAATGTCTAACAGTGGAGCTCAAATGTGCAGAGGCATATCTCTCTTCAACTGAACAAAAGGAGAAGAAAATACCTTTCTGTCACTTTACCTCCTCTTCTCATCTTTCATTTTGTCAGTCAAAGCTTTTTTAGTTATGGTGTTTAATTTAAGACAGATACTGTTACCTGTTAACCTTTCTCCTTCAGTCCTGCAGTGGTTGGTGAACTGGCCAATAAGATGCTGGGTTTCAACTTGACTACCAAACAAACACCAAAGGATGGAGTGAAAGTGAAAACGGTGAGCTGCTGCGTAGACTGAACAAAAGATACCTTTTACTCTTTCATCTTGTTTCTTTTTCTACTTCCTTTGACCTCATTTTAAGGTATTTTGAGTCAAGTAATGTAGTTGTGTAAAATTAATTACTATGAGGGTGGTCCGGCTGTGGCTGTGTTTTTTGTTTTGTTTTGTTTCGTTTGTTTTTTTAGGTTTAAACCAAAGCTGTCTACTCTTATTTTTTGTGGGTTGGTACTAGCTGGTGTTATGGCTCATAGCATAAATTGAACCTTGCCCACTGTGAATTTAAAGTGTTTGGTAAACAACTGTTTCTATGTGCCACTAACAAGCACGAATATCATTTTCTCTTCTTGCATGCTGCATGCAGTACCTCCTCAAAACAGACCTTTCCAGGTGATGAAGCAGTCTGTGGCTTGTGTGTGTGGGTTTTTGTGGGTCTCGCTCACTTTTCTTGGCTCTCTTCATCTCTGTTATCCCTTGTAACCCCCAATACCACCCAACTCCTGCTCCAACTCTTAATGCAGAGTTCAGGTGGAATCAAATGAATCTCGCACTTTCATACCAACCAGTAAGTTCATTGGTTTAGAATTAACTCCATGTCTCAGAGGCAGATGATAAACGCAAACAAACGACAAAATAAACTGGACTATGCTTGAATTAGTTGTGAGGGAGAAGAGATCCGATCTCCTATTCTCCATCTAATTGCCTCACTAAGAACATGCCCTGAAATTTAACCTGGGAAGAGCAGCTGTTGACTTACTCAAAGGATCAAGAACAGTAACAGTGTAGTCCCGACCTGCATGGCCATTCAGTTCGTTCACATGCACAGTTAAGTCAAGCTGCGGTTATAGCTCGATTAGGCCATTTATACAAGTGCTGAGGGAAAATCAATTTATTGTCTGACTCCGCTACGGTAGGTGGCGATATACCCTGTTCAGCTGGGTGTTATTGGACCTTCTTCCGGTTAGCCAAGCAAGCTACAAACAAGTTACCAAACAGCTAGTGAAATCCAAGTTGCATGATGAAGACAAGGACAACTTTACAGTGCTGTACACTTTGTATTTCCGCTCTACTTTTGGTACAAGTTCGATACACGCTCCCCCTCGTGCTTACGGGATTTTTGTTTTTGTACTTGCTGTCTTCTACAAATTTATGCTGTTTGAGTTCCGTGTCGAAGACCGATCACGCGCAGATTGCTCAGACCAGTCCGTGTCCGGTTGAGGTGTATGCATGCAAGAGTTATTCGACTCCCAGTCACATTATCTGGGTGTGTTAGCTCGACTTTGAGAAATTCTATTTAGTACGATTTCAGTCGGATTAACATGTTTACATGTTAAAATTTTTAAAATTTTAAAATTCCAGTTTTAACCAGACTAACACAATAAATTGATTTTCTCTAATGCCACGTAAACTTGCTGATT
>JAQFJB010000012.1:22976354-22989190 GCA_029874875.1 Naso minor | reverse complement strand
AGGTGGACCAGTATGTAATTCTGTCAGGATATAATTAAACTTAATCTAGCTTTAAACTTATAAACAAAAATTAGTCCAGTGCAGTTTTACACCATGCAGTTTACTGATGTCTATTCTTTCAATAAATTATAAATCAGAAAACTCAATCTTCTAATTAAAGTCTTACTCAGAAAGGGTACAAGCATACTCCCCCAGAATGCCAAAGTATTCCTCCAAGTGTTAGTCTCTTTAAGAGTTACATAAAAAGCCATTTGACTAATTCAGAAATTTTTTCGCCTGCTGTTTTTCAGGTGTGGTCTCTTTGAAATACGCTCTCTTTGAAGTGTAAGGGAAATGTCCATTTACTATAATGGTCTCCCCCTTAGAGGCAGTGTCAAAAACCCATCCCTTAGTGAGCCAACCTCTGAAATAATTAAGACCAGTAGGCCGAGGGGACACTGCTTAGTTCATTAATTTCAGGTTTTAGAAATGATAATTAGTCCTTCATCTTTTCCCTTTTCCCTCGCCTGCCATCTTTGTCTTTCTCACTTGCATCCTCTGCTGCTGTCTTTATTCCTAACCCCGCCTTTGTCATCTCCACATCCCTCCAGTGGTTTGCTTTGACGCTAAGATCAACTTTGATGACAACGCTGAGTTCCGTCAGAAAGCTGTGTTTGCCATGGACGACATGACTGAGAGCGACCCTACAGAGATGGAGGCAGCCAAGTGGGACCTCAAATATATCGGGCTGGATGGAAACATTGCCTGCTTTGGTATGGAGAGAAAACCTTGAAAAAGAACTCACTCCTACACACGCACCGACCATTAAATCAAGTTTCCCATAAGGGACCCCCTCCTGGCATAAGGCTTTAATGCAGCTCTTAAGTCACATCAGTGAAAAAGCTCGGACACAGTTAAAACTTAGTCAAAGTAAAGGCAGCCTGGGCTGTCCTCCAGTCCACATTACAAGCAGCTTTCTGAGGACTCCGGCAGGAATGCTTCCGTAACCAATGCGTTCTAATTAGCTATAATCCACCCAGAAAGTCTCCAGTGAGCCAGATTGTTAGCATTCTCATTAAAGGCCCCCTCTCATGTCATAAATCAAAGCTTTTACAGTGTACAGCAGCACTAACAGGTGCTCTTGCGTCTTACCCTGTAGCCTCATAAACACATTAGATGTCTGTTAGTACAACCCCCCTCAACACAAATGCACACGCGCACACACACACACACACACGCCCATTCTGCATCCCCAGCTCCCAGCCTCTCTTAAAGTAACAACAGCTTTTAAGGCCCTGCAGCTTCCTTGAGAGCACCGTAAGCCACCAGAGTGACAGCTGTTAAAACAAATTTCCCTTTTATTGGGACCTCGGTCAGGGAGCTTGCCAAGACACAAGTTCAGCTTGGCTACACCAGATGAGGTAAAGCATTTTTGCACGCTCGGCTCAGCAGGGTAGCCACGTTGGCAGTTGGCTAAATGATGACACAGGCAACAAAAAAAGAAAAAGCGTAGCAGATCCTCTTTTAATCAACACTCTTTTCTCTGAAGTCGAGAGTCGAGTCATAATCAAATTTTCTGTGTTGCTCGACTTGAAGCATTGAATGTTCCTGATTAGAAGATTTTCAACCAAAACACTTTTTAAGTGTGACACTTGATTTTATTTTATTTTTTTTTTAGTATTTGCTCTTTGGTTGATAATGCACTGCTGGATTCCTTTGTGGGTGTTCTCACATGACATGTCATCTTTCCTTCAGAAGCTGCAATCTTATTTTAATTAACTTGTGGCTGCTGGCATCGCACTTTGCTCACAGAGACTTCTGTTTTAATTTTTCAACTCGAGCTTAGAAAAAAGATACATATTAAGACCAGATTTACCTTCATAATAAATGGAAAAGTGATCAATAGACTGCATTTATACAGCATTTTTCATGTCTTTTAACTACCCAGGGTGCTTTTCAACACAACATTGACGCATATATTCTCTTACCAACAGCAGGTGACTTTTCACACACATCCCCATCACACCTGGTATTCAAATGCGATCTGTATCTGGATAGTCATCCAAATAAGGAAAAACGCATGTTAATGCAAGGTTCAAACACATTATGCTCAGATTGTAATCAAATCTGCCAGACCACATCCCAAGGTAGTCCGGCTCACACTGTTCGGATCTTGGTGGTTGTAAACACAATTCGTACAACAATCGGACATCTGCACACACAACATCCTGCTTTGACCTGTGATCAGTACATCTGCACTGAACGGCGCAAAAATTGCTGAATATTACAGAGCTCACCCCTCATCACTCCACTTTCTCATCCACAGAGACTGGTTAACTGTCATGGCATTAACAGTATCCGCAGATGAAATTGTTGCGGTGTTTGTGTTTGTCATCTTTTCTGTTTGCTTCTGACACAGAAAGGAAGGAAACACTTTATTTATCTGTTGGTACTTAGTTGCATGTCAACAGTGTGTCAGTTATGTTCAACAATGCTCTTTCAACACATAAGTGACAAGCATTCAACTAACAGCTAGTTGACTATAAGGTGCGTTAGTGCTCTACAGATTTGAGAAGGGTCCAGCTGAAGAATCAGACAACATATTACCACAAACAACTTAACTCAGCAGAAGACACACACCCCCGATGTCTTTCTCTAACTCTAACATAGTAGTGTTGGTGCCCAAAACTAACCATTTCCTTTTATAAAAATAGTTCATATGGGTGTCACATATAATTACTGCATGAATTTGTTCTATAAACAGATTATAGACTTTCTACTGTGCTCATGAGGGCATTATACCCAATAAATACATTTAGTACATTAGCTCCTTGTTATGCTGCAGTACCACTTAGCATACAAAATGAGCATCTGACGTCAGGAGTCTTACTCTTAAAAGGCACCCTCAGTTGTTTTTATGTTTGTGTTTTTCATATTAGTTAAACTGACCCAGTACATATTTTCAGTGAATGGAGCCGGTTTGGCCATGGCCACATGTGACATCATTGACCTGCATGGAGGAAAGCCAGCTAACTTCCTGGATCTGGGGGGAGGTGTCAAAGAGAGGCAGGTGTACGAGGCCTTTAAGCTGCTCACTGCTGACCCTAAGGTAGGGACCAAGTGATTTAAACACTTTTGCTTAAAGCTTGTTCGTTACATTTGGTTCCTGAATTTAGAGCACGTCTCTAAAGAAAAGTCAGAAAACAAAACTGGCCATTTTTCCACCAGTTGAATTGTCTTCGAAATTTCAGCCTGTATCTTGTCATATTACATTCAGAAAGACCTGTCTGTTGGGTTTGCACTTTGTCATTGAGACAACAGTGCTCATTAGACGAGGGGCCCCTTGGCATATGTCCATGTTCACCGAGGAAAACAGAGTGCGGGAGACGGTGTGATTGTATGTCATCATTTTCAGTTGCAGTAACATGAGAAATCGCTACTCTGTGCTCTGCAATAAGACTCGGCTTTAAAGAGTCGTTATCACACGTGCTCGCACACACAAATGCATAGTAAAAACTGAAAATGAATGCACACATACAAATTTAACTCAAAGCATGCCCCTGGAAGACTTGGCGCTCAGGATGAGTGGCAGCTTGGGGTGCTTTACAAGTGATCCAGCTTTATGTTTAGAAAGCTAATAATTCCAAACTAAACAACACAAGGCTTGTAACGATACCACAGTGCTTGTTGTGTGTTGACAGTCATCAAACCACTGATTCCCTCGCTGCTGTCACATGCCGATTTGGCGTGGCAGAAATTGCTCGTATAAAAAGTGATTCACACAAATTTTAAGAGATATCTGCACATCTGGGAGTTGCTAAATTCTTCCACAGCTTTTCAGTACATTTCTAATCTACCACAGTGTCACAAGATAACATGTCTGTTTTTCTAACTGTACTAGAATAATGCCAGTGTGTGTACTTGACACGTGCAGAGAAAGGTTGTGAATACAGATACGTTGACTGTGAAATGCAGTTTGGTCTTAAAATAGATGTCCTGTCAATATTCTCCCTCCAGAAAACAAAATTTCATCTAAACCTCATACTCAGTTGTAGAATTTTTCATAGGAAAGTGTTGGTGGTAAGTGCCATAACAAAGAGTTCTGCCTCATATTTATCGCACAGCAGTCAACAGACCAGTGTTTCACCTTTAGAGATGAATGTTAAAAACCTACCAACCTTAACACCAGCAGGTGATACATTGCCCCACTCGGATTTCCACTGTGTGCAGATTCTGTTTGGTCTCACATGAATTCAACCCAGTTGTCTGCAGGGGGAAAATAAAAATGAATGCAGAGGATAAAAAAGAAATGCAATCCAACAGGGGAGGAAGAACAACCAAGACTTGTCACTCTCTCCTGGCATGTGGCCATCAACTGTTATTATTGAACCCTTTTAAAAAGAGGTGGAATTTTCAGCTTTAAGTCTGCATTCATTGCACACACACACACACACACCCCTCTATATGGACAAGAGGATCCTCCTTCTCCCTCCTCCTGTTCCTCCTTCTCTTTCTGTCCTGGGCTGATTCCTCAGATCCAGATGGGGGAGTAAGCCTGCTGTCTGTCCCTCCTGCTGCTGTGTATGGAAATAGAGACAGGGAGCTCCTCCCAAACAGGGGAAAAAAGTAGAATAGGATTGACATTAAACTGGGTTGGAAACACCATTAGCATTTCAACCAGGGAAGCTGAGAAGCCTGCTCTGATCTGTGGAGGGAATGTTAATCATTTCACAATAAAAGCGAGAGAGACAGAGCTGCTCATTTGCATTTCGTAATTTTTTTCCCCCTTATCTTCACAAATTACCTTGCAAGCTCAAAAATATGAGCTGAAATCGAAATTGAAATCACACCCTTGACTAGGTGAATGTGACAGGGCAAAATTATTGATCTCAAGTGACAATAGGTTACGGAGAAAATGTGTTTGTTACTTGCCTTAAAAGTCAAGGCAGTGTGTGCTTAAGACCTTTAAATATGAAACCATTTGTTGACTGTTGTTTCAGCATTTAAAATCCCAGATGGACTGCTTTACGTGGATTTCATATCATTTTTGTTCCTTCTTTTTTTTTTTCTCTCTCTCTGTGAATAACAAATCTGTTGTATATGCTGTTAATTTTTTTTTTTTTTTAACAAAACGGCATATACAGGGATGTTTATTTTCTCCACTGCTGCCACTGGGAAAATAAATCCAATATTTGCTGTAGGGAAGGGCCATTAATCCAATTATAACATCCTACATTTTCGCAGCTGCTTGTATAGCTCTCTGAATTGCATTTGATTTGTTTTAAAAAGGTGCTACATAAATAATGTTAATAAAGTTTGATCAATTAAATGTTCTGCTGCATTCATAAACATGAAGGTCTTACAGGAAACCACTATGACTTAAACTGGGGAGATTAGAATGGTTTATATGCATGAAAAAGACAGAAGTACATTCTGCTGCCCGGCAGGATGTGTCACAGGAAGTATTCCACAGTAATGATACCATACATCTCCACAAAAACAGGTATTCTGGCCTCTGTCTTTTCTTTCAGTCTTTCTTCCTCAGCTTTTTCCACTTTGGTCTCCTTCTCTCCGTCTTCTCCGTTCTCCCCCTCTCAGTCTCCGCTTTGATGTCTCAGGCTCATTGTGCTGAGAGGAGTGGAAGTGATGTGAGTCTTCTGCTGGCACTGAATAGCCAGGACGGAGACTGAGATGACAAAGCCTCCTTTTTTTGATGTTTGCTCACTTCCCTAGTATCTACCCATACCACATTCATTACCTTAAACATTATTATTCTCTGAAGAACAGGGAAGAGACAACAGATGAAATGGGAATACTACTGTATGAGCAGAGTCAGAACAACATAGGGAAAAAAACGTTGAAATGATAAGGACAAATTTTAAAAAAAAAGAAAAAATCATAAAGCAGCGTATAGCCCAGTGTGCTGTTAAATATGTGAGATGTTGTGTAGCTCAGCTGGTTGTACTGGACCGTTCAGCTTTGTTTGAATTTCTCCTCCCGCGGACATATTTATTTTTCATGCTAAAATAAATAGCCCCACTTTCTTCATATCCACGTATAGAACACTTTTTTTTTCTTGACAGAATTGCTGACTTTATTGAGGTTTCCCTCACATCACCTGTAGGCACAAAGCAGGAGCAGGCAGCAAATACCGACAGCCAAATAACCTCGTTATTGCCTTGTGCCTCTGCTGTAAAGAAAGTGGCAGATGGATGTTTTGTCCAACTCAACATCTATTTTGTTCTTTGAGCTTAAGGCAGTTTTCTGTGAGTTTTTATGGGCAAGAGTAAATGATGACATTTCTTCGAAAACACACCCTTGTTGTTGGTGCAAAGGCCACCACTATAAGAAACCATTAATGATCATGGCAAGTAAATAATACATTAGGTAAACAGAATAATTTTTAAAATTAATCTGACACCATCTTTATTGTCCTTTACAAATTCAACGGTAATGGACAGTCAAGCAAATAATCGTGATCATGATTTTTGCTTATCAATTTAAAAAAACAACAACAACAGAGAGCAGACGCTCAAAACGGAAATCAAACAAATGTTTGAAGTAAGGAAAAGCTGAACAGATCATATTGTTTGATTGGTCGTTATGCTGTTTGGAAGTATTCAGGGCAAGTAGTTTTAAGCAAAAACACATCATATGCAAAGAGTGCTTAAGACTTGTGTCCGCAAAGCAACACAACTGACTCACACACAGGGAAGGACACCACAGACCGCAGCACAATGAATGCATGAAGGCAAAGAGGAATAACTTCTTCTTGGCCTGTTGTAACTTCACTGAGTCCCAGCATAATCTTGGACATCCAGACAACAACACTGTACAGGGTATCACTGTAGATTAAAGCTTATTAGTTTTGGTACATTTGATATATATTTCGCTTCTTGGAGATGTACCGTGAATAAGAGCCAGTCTTATGTGATGAAAAGATTTTTACATTAGCAGGGGTGTAGCACAGCATGGAAAGGAAAGCATGCCCTGTTTATTTAAATGTAAAAGCGTTGATGGTAAATAAAATGGGAGATTAGGAGTGGGGAGACAATGTACTTTATGATTGCATGTTTAAACATCTGTGCTGACTTTGTGTGCGTGTGAGCAGCCTGGTTATTGCACATTAACTGAATGTTGATGTTCACTTAACAAGCGTATATTTTGATAGACTGTAGATAAACCAAAGTGGTAGTGTTACAACTTAATCCTATTCTGTTGCCAGAGTGGTGGGGGCCTTGGAGATCATTTTGTGAGGTTAGCTGTGTTCATATGAAACAAAAGGTTGTTTTGCAGAATCCGAAGTATTCCAGCTACACTATGTAAGCTCATACTAGGTTTTAGGATAAAGCCTTTGCCTCTCAGAGAAACGTTTTGTTCTACTGATGTTGTTGGCAGAGAGCCAGCTTCATATCTGTGGTAGTGAATTGTGAACAATCTGCCCGCTGTTTATTGCTTTTGCACAAAAAGTTCAATGAGTTGGATATAGAACAAAAAATACTGCAGGGAACAAAAGGGGCAAATTTAAAAAAAAAGCATATGGCAAATTGGGGTGTTGGTTATGGTCCGTGTGTATTTGGGGGTTGGGCTTACATAATTAATGGGAAAATTCATACATTATTAAGAAGCATAAAACATTTTGTTTTTGAGACAGGGAGAGAGAGAGAGTATGTGTCTGTAAAGGCAAGTTTTGATTGGACTGTGTGTGTGTGTGTGTGTGTGTGTGTGTGTGTGTGCGTGTGCGCGTGTGTTTGCATTTCCACCTTTGTGTGTGTTGGTCAGGTGGTGGTAATATGGGAAGAAATACTGATGTGAAACTGCAGCAGGGCAAAAATGAGCTGTGTTAGAAACACTAATGTTTGAGCTACATTCCAGGTTTATTAAAAGCAGCAGTATGAGCTTCAGTCTAACACTAACTAGCTAAGAGTCACATGCCTCGCTGTAATAAGCAAAGGCCCATCATGCTGTTAAAGCTGTAGTTTGTAACTTTGGGTTAAATAACAATAACCTGTTTGTGTTTTATTTGGGAAATATGTCATTATACCCATAGACAGCTGTTAGTAAGTGACATAGTTTGAGAGTATTGCAAGATCATTGTGTTTTCCCATCATGCCTCTATATTAAGGATTGGTAAAAAATCCTACTGCTCCAGTTCTATTTGCCCAATCAGTGATGCTCTCTGTACTCTGTGTCCTGATTGGCCAGTCTACACTGCACTTCTCAGTGACAGATGATGTCAGTACGAGCTGATTAGCTGTTCGTACCTTGTGTTCTGACTCACCTCTACTGACAACAGAGTGTCTGCAAGGGACACCGTCAGTCGGTTCAAGCTCAGAACTGAGACGGGCCAGTTTACTCCGCTGTAGTCTCTATAAACAGACTCTACATTCACTGACTGTAGAGTTTGTAGGCAAGGTAGGGCGATCTTGGTACCGGAAAAGCCCTGGTTTCCAGTTGTAGTCTTTTGTAGTCCACGTAATTAACGGCGGACTGTTAACTGTTAATGGTGTGTAAACTGGCTACTTGTGAAAAGATCCACTGGTAGATGTGGTCTCTCAACTCCCGCTCCATTCTCACGTCGGGCTGTAAACAGCAAGTGGCACGTGGAGAGAAGGAAGTTGGAAATGGAAATCTCCTCCTCCAACGGAAACCCAAGAATAATGGGGCTTGCCCCCAGAGGCTGTATCGCTGTCAACCGGAAGTCAGACGCCGAATGCAGCCGATGGGTTCCGAGATTGGTCGGCTCAAGCTCAAAATGAGATGGACCAGGTTGCACCACTGCCACTTTCCCTGCAACCGTTTGGTCTTGGCTTACACTGGACTTAAAAGAGAGAGCGACAACAAACAAAACAAAATGCACACCGGTTCAAACGACTGCAGTGGGGTTTTTCCCAGCGAATCTCATGCTACAGCTAACACTAGCATGTTAACTCATTAGCAGAAGTTTGCTACTGCAACTTTAATGCCTGAGCAGCTAATTTTGCTAACTGATATTTTTGGCCATATACCAGAAAAAAAAAATTCCTTTACATTACTATTAAAATAAATTTGATTTGATTTGGCATCAAAATAGATTTTAATATGTTAGTAAAGGGGAAAAAAAACTATGAAAACATACCTAAAACAGGTTTCTGCAATAATTCATGTGATGAGTTTTATCAGAGTTATAACTATTTTCAGTTTGGGCTCAACTAGATTGAAATTTTTTAATTTTTTTTTGGACTGAGACAAGACGAAAATGTTCAGAGTTTCAGCCAGCTAAAAATAACAAAAACAGGTTAAAGTCAATAAATAAGAAGTCCACAGGTCTAAGACCAAGCAAAAAATAATGGGCATGATTAGGGCTACTCAGTTTGTTACCTGCAGACTTGTTTCATGCAGTTGATGCTTGCCGTGCTGCTGTTCTTTAAGGTAAGCTGGCGTGCACAGTGAGGAGGCTCTGCTCTCAGGTGAAAGAGGCACAAATCGGCACATTAGCATTAGTTCTGCTGGCTGACCCGCCTCCTGGGCAAATATGGAGGTGTGTTCATATGCATGTGTTAATATTGTTGCATAATCAAGCTGTTAATCATGAAACATCTTTTGAGCCCCCACTGGCATGGAATGATCTCAATTTAGAATGCTGAGGCTTACCTTTAAGTGTGCATTTGAGTGTGTGTGTGTGTGTGTGTGTGTTTTCTCTGCATTTCACCCCCTCCTGTCTGTTTGGGATTATTGCGCATGCCCCCAGTGCTTCAGCCCTCATTGCCCTCAGGCAGAACTACATACTATTTTCCTTCTTTCCAGCTCAGTGACTCTGCTTTAACTCACCTGTGGTCCCTCTTTAACCACTTTCATCCTTGTTGCAGTGACACTCCTGAGCCTGTTACTCTACAGGGGACGCACCACTACTGGTTCCTTTCTGACACTGTCTTCTGTTTTCTGTGAGAGTGTCTTTTGTGATGATACATACCTAGACATTTATAGCGGTGGCCCAGTGTGTCTTCTTGCCAGTCTCTCGCGGCTTCTTCCACTCCTTTCTATTTCTATTTGTTCTTTATCTCAGTCTCTCTGCTTCTTTGTATCTCTCCTTTCTTCCCTGTAGCCTTTCATCTAGCTAAATCCTGTTAGAGTCAATGTGAGGAGCTCCCCCTCAGATTCATGCCTGCTAGCTAAATCCTGCAGGAGCCAAGGCACTTCCTTTCTCATCCCCTTATGGAGACATCAGAGTCCGTGTCTAATATGCTTCAACATGTATGGAGTCACAGAGAGGCAGTGGCTATTAGGGATGGGAGAAATAATCAGTTCTTAGACGCATCCCGATGTGGGTGTGAGCGATTCTGAATCAATTCACAGATGCCAAAAATCAGTTTTCTAAATGATAATAACATGTTGATGTAAAGAAAAAAGACAAACTCAAAAATATGGAGGTGCAGCCCCTACTGGACGTTATATGGGGAGCACTTAGGAGAAACAGGCCGTCATGAGAAAATGTTTGAACGTGAAGTTCGACCAGCACCCTCTGAATTAAAAATTATGTGTGGAACCACTTTGGCTGCCAGGATGTTGAAGGGAGAAGGGATCTGGGCAAGAGCCACACTGTGTGCAGGTCATGTCAAACAACCTAAAACACTTTAGAAACACAACAAATATGAGAAACCACAATACACGTTTCCACCCGATGAAGGAGGAATAGCAGCCAGTTGTAGCTGCTACTGACAACCAGAGAACCATTGAACAAGTTAAGACAAAGCTTCCACTCAAATTGAAAATGGTTGAATCAAAAACGCGTACGTTTTATTGCCAAGTACTTGCACCTGTAATCCATAACCCATAATCCATAATCCATAATTCATAATTCTTATTCTGGATTCCAAAACCAGGGCCTTTGTGCTATGTTACACGCTTTGGAGACACAATGTCACACCTCAGCCATATTTTACTGATGCGGCAATCCCAATCCACTATAATGAGTCAAAAATCAAGTCCTATACAGAGTTTTATGTCACTGTGACTGTGCACTTTATCATCAATATGTAACATATGTCAACATATGTCAGTGATTCAGAATATGCTAAATTTTGTGTTATTTTACTAGAAGAATGCTGCTAGTCCTATAGACACACTTTTCTATGCAATGCTAGAAAAAAATTGCTGGCAAACCTTCAAATTGACATGTCTCTTCCCTTTGTGTTTTAATGAAAGATAATTGAAGTAAATTCATCAGCTGATTGTTTTATTTATGGATCATTACAAATACACTTTGTTTTAAAAATAGTACCATACAGTGAAAGAAAAAAGTAATATACAGAGAAAAAATGATGCATCACTAATCATTTTATCATTGCATCATAGCCCTCTGAATCAGAATCCAATCGATTCATGAACTGCCTAGAGATTCACACCCCTAGTGGCTATGGTCCAAGCCAGATGAGCCAGAGAAATGTGTCATGAAAGATGCACCATCCTGTCTTTGGACTGCACAAGACAAAATGAAAGAAGCCCTTTTTTCCAGCACTGCGTCATGGGGGTGCCATAGACTGTGATGCAAATGACACAGCTCATTCAGTCAGTGTGCTGAATTGCAAATAGCTGCAAATACATGCGTATATTGTGACTCCCACATTGTACATGCATTTGCGCGCACATGTAGCCCTCCAGAGACCCAAATGACTTTTATTCACAAGGGTCACCTGCGATGTGAGAGTCCCATGGTGTGGTATTTTAGAAGGAGAGAAATCACCTCTGCGCCTGAAGCCGAGGGCCCCTTAGGAAAATGCTGGTTTCCTGTGTTATAAACACAAGCAATCCAAGGCCGTTAAGAAAAGAAGGGAAAGGAGAAAACAAGCTACCACAGTAATGGAGTTCATTCCCTCCGCACGAAATATTACACAAGTACCAAACAGGGGGCCAGCCATGGAGGAGCAAGTACTTAGTCCAGCCAACTCACTGGGGCTGCCATGTTGAGGCCAGGCCACATGAAGATTGCCTTGACAGGCAAACAGCATGGGGGGGTTAGTGCTGTTAGGTTAGGTTGAAAAGTGGCTTTCTTAGTGATATTTTTTTTCTCAGTTATATGCTGTACAGGTCATTGTTTTGGTTTGCCAACATAAGAAAAAGGCTTTACGTTTATAATGGTTTTCCTGCAGATTTGCTTACAATGCATTTAAATCTTGCCCTAGTGACAGATAGGGTTAGGTTTTGTCTATCGAGGGACCTCTTCTGCTGTAGTATATTTAAAACCACTTTGAAATGTGTGGAGCTTATGTTATAGGCTAACAAAGAGTGTACTGACCCTGCGCCAGTCCTTGAAATGTGTTCCTCATGAGCCAAATGGTCTGTGTACACTTAAACATGGACACAGTGTTCAGCTCTATGTATAATTGTGGGAGATGACTTTTTTCCTTTGTGCTTGTAGCATATAGCTTAAAGTGTGTGTGGGTTCCAAGGCTGTTCATTCAGTCTCCAGGATATGAGGCGAAAGTTCAGAACTGAATTGCACAGCACACACCTATAGACTGATGAAAAGTGGGTGGACTGGCTCGATGAGTCAATCTTTTTGCTTAGTGAACTAGGAAACCCAAGGATCTTAGGTTAATAACTGTATGAGATGTATGAAACTTTACTGGTTTTTGTAGAAATCAGACATAAGGCCAAGTTCAAAGATGGGCATATTCTGAGCTATGCTGCAATCAATGCCCGCCACGCTATTGCAGCTGGTGCGATCCGAGGTGGTCTAAAGTATACAATGAGTAACACAAATGCAAACACACAAACCCAACAGGAAACACTGAGCTGACTGCAAACTTTTTACAGTACAGTACTGTCTTTTTCAATGGTTGTGCTTTTATAGGTACCTTTGTACTGATCCGCATCTT